>CAKNYM010048812.1:4199-35333 GCA_932195095.1 Andricus curvator
TTTATTGAAATTGAAAAATTATCCAAAATGCATTTTAAAATTATTGAATTTCTTGCTAAAAGTGATAGAATGTAAAATTTTGATTATATTATGTTTAAATGCTTATCAATAATACTTCTTTTGGCTGCTGGTCTGCACTATCAGAAAAGGCTCTCTTGTATTCCTCAGCATGGAATTTTTTTAAATATCAGGTAGTTCCAGTTGCATTCCCATCCATTATTTTCATTATAATTTCCAACTTTTGTGCAGAGCAAGCCTTACATTTCGCGAACTTCTTTTTATCCGTGTATCCGCATTCAAAAATACTTCCTAGAACTTCCTTTCTCCTTCTTTTTGTCACTGATTTCGATTCAGATGAATCGTCATCAGTCATCAGTTCATTACTCAGAAGATTGAATTATATAATATATTCAAAAATATATCTCAAATGAATTTCGAATGATAATTCTTATTGTTTATATAAGTTTCTTATTTTAGATTTTACTTAGAATACATTATTATTAGTATTTGTATTATTTTTCAGTATTGTTCCTTATTTAAAATTAGATATGTATCCACCCCGTAGATTTTCTTTTCCCTACATCGCTTGTATCTTCTGCCATCCTTCTCCAGATTGTGTTTAATCGTTAAATTAAAAATTTAAGATGAACAGATTTAACGCTAAATTAAACGTTAAATCCAAATAATCTTTGGCAGCAGAGCTCTGTCACTGAAAGGCTGTCACAAGTGACGTTTCTCGATTATTTTCAAGGACCTCGTTCGATGTCTTTCGAAAAATGAGACGATACGATTCGAAATTTAACAAATGAATACACGAGATGATCGTTCGAAAAAGGGGCTGATAACGAACGACGTCGAGTGAAACAGTTGAGTTTCTCGTGTCGATGTGAATCACTTGCCGGAAATAATAATAAAATTGCAATTAAGCAAATCAGTTACTTTTATAAACTAGCGAAAAATTACAAACATTTTACAAATCGTATTAAGTGATAAACAACTTATTACCAACATCATATTACATTTGCAAACTGTTTCCAATTGGAAACGTTATGAATTATAAACGAATTATTATTTTGTTTATCACTTCCGAGTCGAAATCTAACAAATATTAAATTTACAAAACGTTGCGCTAATCGTACTGAGTGATAATTAACTTAGTGCTAACATCATATTAGATTTGCAAACTGTTTACTACCCTGAAACATTGATAATGATAAACAAACTGATATTTTTTTATTTATTCCCCAGATTAAATTCTCAATGTGTTGCACGAGGATTTTCTCTTACTATTGAAGGGTGCTATACAGTTTGTAATAGATTTACTGTTTTTTTATTGGATTATTAATGTGGCACGAATACATTGCATTATATATAATTTTTGAGGTTTTTTGAAGGTTTCTCGTTTCTCTGAAAAAGTTTTCGAAAGCAATTAAATAACTGCCGGTGTAGAAAAAAAGGAAACCTTTGAAAAAACAAAGTAACAATATACAATTCATGAATTGCGTGAACATTTTTTTAAAGTGAATATTCTTTTCAATCATTTTTGTACAGTGTTAACAATGTTTGCAATTTTAATATACATTTACTATTCATTTGTATAGTAAATCTAAAAACTCGGTCTATGAAATAGTAATTGAGAGGCTGCATAGTAAATTTGATATAAATGTATACTTTTCAACTCTTAAAAATTTAGGTAATTTTACTCTACAGAAATTAAAATTAATTTGGCAGTAATTTTCAATTCTTAATAATAAAGCATAATGCTTTTTTCTAGTTAAACATGAAATATACTGGGTTTCAGGTGGAAAAGTTCAATTAAGCGAATAAATAAGAGACCTAACCTAAAAGCAGCGGTTTTTTCGTTAAAATTCTAACATTTACAGTGAATTTTGAAGAAAATCCCACCCGTACGTTGCACTTTGAATATAAATATGAATTTAGTCGATGAATTGTAGGTTATTAATTTAGTATTAAATATTTGACAAGATTTGTGTGCATCAAAGAACTTTTAACTTTCACGCACTTTGTTTTACTATACATGCATATTAATTTTACAAGATGATGATATATTAAATTTACTACACATATATGCATATTGCTTCAATTACATTTATAGTAAAATCGCTATAGAAATTTCTATCAGTGTAAGGTGATCGGAACATGATTAAAATTATTAATTTAATTTTAATAAGTTTCATTACTTTCGCTTACTTCATGGATTTTTCAACCTACAGCCAATTGTTCAAACAATTTTTACTGGTTCGAAGAATTATTATCTTTTTTATCGCAAAGTAATAGCATTTACTTGATGATATGAACTAACTAATAAAATGTGAATACCCATTTCTGTACATTTATAAATAAGAATAAATAAATATAACAAGTATGTTCAGAGGTGGATGTTCAAAATTATCTTATAGGCCAAAGCATTCAGGAATGCCAATAATTCGCGTTTATAACATAATACTTGCTTTTATTTTCATTGTGAAAAATAACATTGAAAAGAAAGATTTTAATTGTTGGAATAATGACGCAAGATCGAATTAAATGCTGAATGTTAAATTTTTTGCCTAAATAAAATCTAGAAATTTTCTCTAATCAGTTTTTGATGAGGCTCGTAATTTGCGTTTTAATGGCAACAAATTACATTAAAAACCACAAATTTGAATTTATGAAAAAGCGACACAAGCTAGGTACAGTGAAATTCTTAACGGCAAACACTTTCACGCAAAACAGAAGTCCCGGGCGCAATCACCAAATTACAGATCTTAAAGGTTCGATCTGTAATTGTAAACGGTTTATGCACAAACGCGGCGGAAGAACAAAGACTGAGCGCAAAGCGCGAGACCTAAAAGAAGCGCACCCATGCAGCGTGCAGATTTAAAAAAATAATTTTATTATTAATAATTTATATTGTATTACAGTACGTCACAAAAAAATATAAAATTCTTATTTATTTGACTTTTATGGCATTTATTTATGTATTTTTTGGCACTGATTCAGAAATTTTACATTATTTATTTCGTAGTAGCAATATTTTCGGAGATGTTCAAAATTCAATGCTCAGTGTCACATAAAAAACAAAAAACCATGTTGCGTAAACATCAGGTCATTTTCGCTTTTTAAACCTGTTTTTATGAAAAACGCGAGAAGATAGAACATTTTCGCCTTCAGATACGTATTCTAAAGAAAAAATACTGGAATGTCCAATCAATTATTGATAAAAAAAATCTTTTCACTCCATGAGTGCTCCATGAGTTCTCTCTTTTTTAGATTTCTTTCATGATAATGGATTATGAAACCGTCCAATTGAATAATCCTCATGTGCGATTCTATGTTTTCAAAGGACTGCGTGATATCTGAAACTTATATGGAAATGATATCACGTTTATTATTATTTCATGGCAACTATACGTACTTCAAGTTTTCAACATTCAAATGACCGAAATATTATATCACTAATAGTTGTCGAGTTTCACATGCTGAGTTGTGGCTTTAGCTGAAGTTAGCATTAATACAGGTTTTTAACTAAAATTACCAGGCACAAAATTTAGTTTTTGCGGCATACACGGACAAAAATGGATGTTTAAATGTAGATGTTCAAAGGGTAAGATTGTTCCGCCTAACATGCAGATATTCATGCCAAACATCTACTATCTTTTTGAGATGTTAGGCGTAAAAATATTTTTATGTTAAACTGGAACATATTCAGATGTTAAAATCATCTGAACGCATGCGCATTGCGCATTCGAATTTCACGACTATATTTGACGGCTATATAATTTCGATATTACAATTATGGAATATTACAATTTTTGAACATCTTCAAAGAATCAAAATTAGCTATCCTTAATTAAAGTTGTATAACAGGACGGAACAATGTTCTTAAGTTTGAGGTTATATTGACTCGAACACCTTTGAACATTTGACACGTGATTTGACAAAATGTTTGTGAATTTATAATAAAATATGAGTTTAAGTAACCTCAAATAGATAGAATTTTAAATGCAGATTACATATTATTGGTTCTCAGCTTACTTACCCCGTTTTTATTTTTTATTTTGAATTAAAAATATTAAACATAACCTCAGCTAGACTGAATATATTATCTGATCGGCATTTCATACCCTGTATCTGTTTTTCGTTCATGTACGAAAATTCAAGTTTAGTATTAAATTCACAAATAAGTTATCAATTAATTCCTTAAATGCTCAGAAATAAGTAAATTCCTCAAATATTTACAGCCGTGAGTTGCCATAACCATACATGTAATATTTCGGATATTTCAGGTTGAACATTTGGGATGTTTCAGAGTAACATCTCAGTTTTTAATATCTACAGATCCTAACTTTGAACATCTAGATTGCTGTCCTATAGTTAAACATAAAATATGTTAACCCTGAAGATCTAGATGTTACGTTTAAACATCCATTTTTCTCCGTGTATATGAGCACTAAATAAGCACTGAATTCCTGCGCCAAGTACAATGTGATTCCACTTATAGTTGCCGAGTGTCACATACAAGAGTCATCTGAATCCAGCATGTCTACACGTTTTTGTTAAAAAAAAGTGCCCGGATTTTGTGCATAGCACGAATAGAGGAGCACTTAACATCCCAGCTAACCTGTTACCATCCTGAAAGGTTCCTGAATGATCACATGTTATCAGAGGAATTGTTACTTGTAT
Source organism: Andricus curvator (assembly GCA_932195095.1). Classification (NCBI taxonomy): domain Eukaryota; kingdom Metazoa; phylum Arthropoda; class Insecta; order Hymenoptera; family Cynipidae; genus Andricus; species Andricus curvator. Next base: position 8,886 of record CAKNYM010048812.1, read on the forward strand.
CTCAGTCTCCTAGCAGGTAACGGCATAATCGCCGTAGTTTACTAGGGAGGCTTGTTTGCAACCGTTCCCTGTCAGACTAGTAACATGGCGGAAACAGCCGGCAGCGTTGTTCATTTATACATATACATTTTGGGTCTAACCTCTATAATGTAATTTCTTTTTCGTAAGGGTTCAGCTGATAAATATCTGTTTTTTTATAAAAGCTTTGTTCACATATTATCTCCCTTTTCTGGAACTTATTTATCGTTTAATTATGTTCCTTTCCAACATTTTTGCAAAAATATTCATAATTACAATTCCGAAACGATGTATATTTTGAGGTTAAGCTGTCATTGCACGTTGCGTTTCCAAACATCACTTTGTTACAAGCATGTGATTACAATGGCGGGATAATGTTACCTGCTTCGCTTGTAATTTGTTACTACTTTGAGTGGGAAATATATTGTCACTGGGTGACCAGCATGGAAGTCACCAGTGACTGGTTTTTTTAATCTTGTTACAATTATGTGACTATTTGGACTAGTAACTGTGTTAGCTGGGATAGCATGACTACATATTTTTCACCAAAATTACCGGGCACAAAATTTTTTTCTGCAGCATAAATTAGCACAAAATAAGCACTCACTTATAACATAGCGCCCATATCGATATGACAATGTTGTGATTCCAACTTCCGGGACTTGAAATGTTTGTATTTTTTGGCTAGTTTAACAAAGTACCTAATTTTTTTAATTGTAATTTCAATATTGTTGTCGGTACCCGTTTGAAAAAATTTGGTGGTGCTAAATTTTTTCTGTCTAGTCCGCCTTGAGTCCACACTGGCGCGCCGCAGGCTGACTGTCCAGTGACTAGACTGGGATGTAACGCTCGGATCGACTAGTTTCTAGACAGATCGGCTATTTTGATAAAAAAAAATGAACAATTAAATAATACAATTATTTTTTATACGATAAAAGTCCAATATATAGATTTTCCAGTTGATTGAAAATATAAAAAAGTTTTTGTAAACAAAAAAAAAGAAGAAATGAGTTTCCGCAAATCTCTTGTACATACGCCGGATGTCGAACTTCTGATGTAACTTCCTATTATATTGTTGTAACTTTGTCCCGTCGCCTTAATACCTCGGCCATCTAAAAGTTATATTTTCTTCCATTCTGTCGGATATGCAATTCAATTCATTACATCCCAATATTAATTCAATAAAACATGTACAATTTTTAAACATTCAAAGTGCTTGATGTGTGAACAAATCATTGAGAATAATAGCGTTTGTATGATTTGACTTGCGATTAGACTATGAAATGATGATTGTTTATTATTTCAAATAATTAATACGTTAGGCTTAATTATCCTTTACGCAATAAATAAATAATTACAATAAATTAAATGAGTCATTTATAATAATATTTGATTTTTTGGAATATCGTCAATATTATACATAGCATTATACATATTATAATTATTATAAATTTAATAAAAATTTATTAAAACTCTGCTATACCTATGATTCAATTAAAAGAAAATGTTTTTGAACATTCTTAAAAAAATCATTTTTAAAAATACAGTTCTTGTATTAAGATTTCGATCACCTTCCACAATTATTGCTTACTATCCTAAATATGTAAAAGTGTGCAATTAATTATTGCTGGAGCATCTGTGCAATTGCGTATTGTAATTTCTTCAATCTTTTATTCAAAAATGATTATTTTCTGAATTCACCTCTGTAATTTTTGCTTGAGTCCAAACCGTGATTCTATCTAGAAACTAGCTGAAATCGGAACAATCTTTATATATTCAAATTCGTAACGAACTCCTAGATAGCGCCAAGACTAGGACTAGACAGCAAAAAGGTTTAAATCCAGCACCCAGCAAAACTAGACAGCGCCAGTGTAGCGCCAGGCTAGTTTTGCGTGAATAGACAGGCTTGAGAAAAACTGTACTGGCTTCAGCATAATTCAAGACTGCCACGAAATTTTCCCAAAAGGGTCGTGCAAAGTTTTGCAAATTTAATATTTCTAAGATTTTGACATTTCCAACATTTGCTACCCAAAAACGCAACATTTGCTGTTGTCGCAGAAATTTTATGAGTCAAATTGCCAAGTTGTAAATAAATTCCAAATATAATATGACGTTGGTAATAAGTTATTTATCACTCAGTGCGATTTGCAAAATGTTTGTAATTTTTCGCTAGATTACAAAAGTAACTAATTTGTTCAATTGCAACTTTAATATTTTTGCCGGCCAAACAACGTTTTTTAAATTTGATAATTTTTAGATCACGACACTCCTAACATTTTCTACCCAAAAACGCAATCTTCGCAATTTTCGCTGAAATTCTAGGAGTCGAATTGCAAAAAATGTAACAATTATATTAAAAACGATAATTTGCGTTATGTATTTAGTTTTGCAAATCATACAATAGTTTCTTTTCAATGGAAAAAAAGAAGAAACACCATTGTGAATAACCTTCGGTATTTTCGCTCAGGAGTGATTAACAAAATGTTAATTTGTTTATAATTAACAATGTTGCCGCATCAAGAACGTTTTGAAAATTTAATACAGGATAGAGACTGAGCTTATAGTTACTCAAGTTTGCAAAATGTTTTGAATTTTCGTGGAGAAATGGGGGGAAAACTTTGAAAATTAATTTTTTGAAACAAAATGGCGACCCGACCACGTTAAACATATAAAAACACAAATGTACCTTTTTTTTGAAGAACTTCGGAATTTTTCTAAATTGACTCAATTTTTATGTCTAATTCCACTGGCCTGAAGCCTCAGGAGTCAAAATTGGTAAAACAGCCAATGTTTAAAATGTTGTGTTTGGTATTTAGTGAAATTATCTTTAGAAGATTTGGTTTAAAGATTTTTTCGAGCATGTATGGACTTTTTAAATATAGAAATGCACTAGAAAGAAATCCACAAGATCTAGGAGTCGAAATGAGATTCACAGTCATTTTTAAAATTTTGGAATTTGTTATTCGACATGATACATTTTTTCACTTGTGATTTTAGAATTTTTTTTCTATGTTTGGAGTTTTTTAAATTAGTAATACACTAGAAAAAAATGCGCTAGACTCAGAAGTCGAAATTACAATTACAGTGGTCTTCATAAATTTGGAATTTGTTATTTAATAGAATTATCAACTTCACTTGTGATTTTATAATTTTCTTGAGCATGTCAGGAATTTGTAAGCATAGAAATACTCCAGAAAAAAATCGACAAGGCCCAGGAATAAAAAAAATAAAATAAACAATTACTTTTATTCTAATTTCGACTAGTGGGTATTGTGAATTTACATTTCAAAACCCTTACACGTGTTCAGAAGAATGTTTGATCCACAAGTTATAAAGATTATTTCATTAAATACCAAAATCAACATTTTGAAAAGTAAATGGAAATTTTTTTTCAGAAAAATGATTGATTTGAATCTCCAAAAAATTGAGAAGATTTTTCTGAAATTTAGGTATGCAAAGAAATATAAACCTCAAGAAAAGTCTAAAACTCTGCAAATAAGAAAATTTTTTAACCTTTTTTTCGAGCATAGGTAACCAAGCTGCACGTGGATCAATTTCAAATTAATTATACTTTTTTAGAACCCTAATACGCTAATTTTACGCATTGTAGCGATATCAAATTCCAAAAGTATTTATTTTGGACCCACTCTACTGCTAAATTGGAGAAGAATTTTATTATTTACCGAGCTTACCGTAAAAAGTAGTAAATAGAAATTAATAGGTTCGGATATATGACGAATCTCACAAATCCCTGTAGACTGAAGATGGTTTAAAAAGGTAGGTATAATTTCGTCGCCATCGTGTCCCAGAAATTTAGACACTTTTGAAGAGACAGGTGCACTACCTGAGGTGGCAATGTCGCCTTCATGCCGGAACCCTTCCCCCTCGCCATAAACTGCAACTGAAATATTGCACCTTCCGAAAGGAAAAACAACAGCCCTATTGGGTACCTATTGTTTTGTTCAAATCGAGTTCCAACAGTATATTCTGTTTCAAACTATGGATTTAAAAATTTTTTGAATTCAATTAATTTAATTTAAAATTATTTTATTTGATTAAATTTAGTTTGGAAAAAAATTAAAATTTAATTTAATTTTTAAATTTTAATATCTAGGTTTAACCCCCTAATATTCGTAGATCATCCTTCTAATTTCTATTTGTTTAGCGTATACTATAAAACTGAATAATGGATGATATATATTTAGTAATAAAGAAAATTACTTTTTTCTCAAATTGATGATTTTACCACTCTTTCAACATAATATATTCAATTTTTAAGCGATATTCAAGTTGAAATATATCAAGAATTATTGAGGCTTCTGTTTGGAAATTATACAAATTTGCAACAGTAGTCAGTATACGATTGAAATGTAGATTTCTTCATTTTTGAATATTCTAATTTGAAAATATTTTATTATGAATGTTCTCTTCAAAATGTTTAGCCAATAAGTGTTACAAATTAAAATAGTGCAATTCTGAAGGATCTGTTGTCGAAAAGAAAATCGAAAATGTCTTATAACCCAAAGCCTAAGATGGAAATAAAGAATAGATGAATTTGAAGTATTATGAATAAATTTGTGTTATATTAGCCGTTGGTACTATTTATATATTTATATACTGAAAACTTTGGAGATGTTATTTGAGGCAATCAGCGAAAACTTTTCAAAAATATTTCAAGAGGGAACGTGCATTTTTTATGAACTGGCTGTAAATGCCTGGATTTTTATTTCATAACATTGAAAAAATTCCAAAATACGTTAATAAATTTCTTCAAATATCAAGGTATCAACAATTTTCCGAAACAATAATTCATCATTCCTGATTAGAAGCATTTGGAATTAAAAAAAGGTATATAGATTAAACTATTCTAAATTAAATACGTTCCAAATCAAACAATTTTAGATGACCTAGGTGAAATTTGGACAAAAGCACAATATTTCTAATGTAATAGAAAAGAATTTAACTTGTATCACTTCTTAATAAGAGCGTTTAGAATTTAATAACTTTGAATTGGGAAATTTTTCATCAGATGCTCTAAAAATAGTAAAATTTTGAAAGAAAGTTTTCAAAATTGGACAGTTTCATTAGAAAGGAGTTTTTGTCGTATCATTACTACTTCAAAGCGTTCATAATTGAAAAATCTATTTTTAAAGTTGGATCATGTTAAATTCAACTAAAATCGAGTTGTGTTATTTATCATTCGAAGCGTTCGAATAATAATAATTAAAAATTTTAAACTTTGGAATTTCAACAATCCAAAATTAAAACTGATTATAAGTCTACAATTAAAAACTGATAAACTGAATTGAATCGTTCAAAGTCAAAGCTTCTGAAATTTCAGAATTTCAAATTGTTAGTATAAGCTGAAAAAATTTTCAATTATATAGACCTTTACAATTGAATTATTCTAAAAAAATGTAAGAAATGAAGAAATTTTGAGTACGCAACAATAAAAATAAAAAAATTTCTAATACGGAGCGTTGAAAATTGAGCAAATCTCAAATCATTTAGAACTGATTCAATTTTCAATTACTTAGAATTGCGATATTATAACGTTTTTATACTCTTCACCTTTAAATTTTAAATTGTTTCAAGTACATTAAAATCGTCTCAAAATTAATATTCTGCAAATTGTCAACTATACTTTTCTAAATTCCAACAATTCAATTTCAATTGCAAAATTAATACTGTTGAAAGAGAAAGATGGAAAATTCAGCGTTCAACATGAGAATTGGAAACTCTAAAATTTTAACCAGTCAGAATTCAAACAATTTATTCAATTACCAAGGTCTCAATTCCATATCAAACAATTTGCATCTGTTTTGATTCTAAGTAACATATAATTTCTAACTTTTTAAATATAAATCGTTTAGCTTTCAACACTTCATTCAGAATCATTATTCATTCTTTGAATCTTCCAATCAAATATATTTGAAATGATTCATTCGTGAAAATCTTCAACTAAAAGTTTAAATATTATTACGTTGGAAATTTTTAAATATAATGCAAAAGAAGATCGCTATGCTTCCAATTTTTTAAATTGCACCATTTAAATTGAAAAAAGCAGAAAATATTTGTATTTAACATTGAAACCAAACAACTCAGCAAATTTTGTAATTTTAAATGATTTGATAGTGTAACTAAATTACCATTTTCAATATGTATGTAATATTGTATCATTATTTTAGTTGGCTGAATTAATTTCCAGACGGGCAGGCTGTGCATGCTCAAGGCATAGAATCATTTTTGCAAGAAATATGTTTTTTTTTTTTAAGGATTTTAGACGACACGTATTTTACAAATTTAAAGAAAATTTCATTCTAAAGATGGGAGTATTTGAACTTTCAAAACCTGTGATGCCCTTTATCAAGAATTTATCGAGAGGAAAAAATCGATATGTGCAGTATCTAAAACAACATAGAAATTTTACATTTTCTTTTCTACTCTGATAGATCTTTTCATTCTAGTTTGAAAACTATATTAATATCATATATATTAATGTCAGATAGTTGCGCTTTTTTCCTGAAATTTTTAACTTTTTGGCACCCTTCACTTAGTGATGTGATAATCAATGCAATTTAATGAAAATAGTTGCTTAAACAATTTACTATTTTTAAAAACTATCTCCTCTCAGATAAGTGTTAGAATGTTCCGGTTTTTTCTGAAATGGTTGACTTTGCTTTGCCTTGTTAGTTATGAACGAATACTATATAAACATGAGAGAAAAACATATTTTGAACAATCTTTTTTTTTCGTGAGTATATTTTGCTGGGGGGGGGGGGGCTGATATCAAAATATGTTCAATTACAAATTTTACTCCTACGCTCTGCAATGAACTTTTGGTTATAAGTGAACACAAAATTGTTACAAGTCATATGCAGACCTAGTCCTCCCACCTACTCTATTTCATTCCTTGTTTGTGTGTCTTGTGTAAGATAGCTTTTTTGTTAATAATTTTTTCAAACATTGCGAAAAGAGCAAAAATAATTCACTTAAAAAAGTAAAATATAATTTAAAAAATTATTTTTGTTGAGGTTCACTTGTTATTTGTTCATCACTGAAAAGTCAAAGCAAAATCAAGATTACAAAAAAAAACTTTCTAGCATTACTCTTAGCACTTATCTGAGTGAAGATAGTTATAAACAATTAAAAATTATTTGAAAAATTATGTTCGTTGAACTGGCTTTAATTGAAAATTGAACACAAAATGAAAAATTAAAAACAAACTAGAATTGTCTAGCATTGTTTAAAAACCCCAAAAAATCATGATTAGCGCTAAAAACTCGCAAAACCCATTTTTTCACGTATGGGTTTTTTCGGGACCCTATAAAACAGACTTAGGTGGGTGATATTTGATAATGAATATATTTGACTTGTATTCTATGGCTATTTGTGAAGAGAAGTATTGAGTTTCAACTCCATTCAGCTAATATTGACGATTCTAAATAAAATGTACAAAAACGTCTCTTTTCCTGATGGGAAATACGTACTAAACTTCAAGGGCTTGCGACACCTCTGAATATCAATTTTTTTAAACCGAAAAAATGTATTTTTTGTGTGTATTGAAACAAATTTCCGGTAACAAATTTTGACCAACCTCAATTGTATATTGTCTCCGACGAGACGCATTTTCTCCGAGGAAGGATCCCCCCCTTTCCCCTTCCGGAGCTAATATTAAAATATTTGCAACTCCAAATTTTTCTATTACGTTTTACAATAAACTTCTTGTTGTAATGTAAAACAAAACTTTCACAAGTCATTAAATGACCTAGTTCTACCACCTCGCTAAGTTTAAAGTGGACAAAAAGTTAAAAATTTCAGAAGAAAACCGCAACTATCTGCCAATAATATGGATGAAGATAGTTATAAACAACAATAATTTGTTCGTAAAATTATTTTTGCTCAAGTCAAATGATTATTAGGTCACTCCAGGTGAAAAATAGACAAATAATTGAAAATTTCAGAAAAAGCAGCAACTTTCTACCATGAAGCAAAGATAATATCATTAGCAATAATAATAAATTGTTCGATCAATAAGAGAAGATAGCTAATAACAATATTAATTTGTTTAAACAATTTTTTTCTGAACCAAAATGAATATTAACTCATTTCAAGTGATAAGTGGACAAAAAGTTACAAGTTTTAGAAAAAACCGCGGTTTCTAGCATTATTGAAAGAGAATATCTTTAGCAATAATAACAAATATGTTAAACAATTTTTTTATCAACATAAATTATGTATCAACTCGCTCTCATTGAAAATTGGACAAAAAGTGCAATTTAAAAAAAAAACGCGACTTTCGAACTCTATTCTAAGCGAAAATTGCTAAAAACAATAGTAAATTGTTTAAACAATTTATTTAGGCATATTATTGTCAGTATAAATTAGTATTTCATGTATCAGTAGAAATTTGAATTTAAAAAACCGCAAGCAAGTCATAATTAGCGCCAAAAACGAATTTACGAGAGATCTCTGAAGCGACATATTATAATAAATAACTGTTTAAAAAATAATTTGTTTTAAACTAATGATATTTCGAATGAGCTTAGTTCTCTGATCATGAATCAATTGTCAGATCACATAGATACCTGGGAGACATGGACGCCAGGTAAGAATTCTACCTCCCAGACGTGGCAACACCGCTTGAGGTGAGTACGTATAACGTCTAACGCGCTTCCTTATATATAGAGGAGGTCACTTCGTACATCCAGTATCACAAATATATATAAATTCCAAAATGAAAAATTGCTACCCCTCTTTTGAGAAACCTGATCAGAAGGCCCCCCTCAACGTATATATGCATATAAATTTCAAATATTTTCACGGAAAAAAGCGGAGGCGAGAACGTAGGGTGAACTACACGGAGGTGACAACGTACAGTCTATATCTGACTACATAGACATATATATATATATATATATATATATATATATATATACGCGATTTACCTTCTTTCTTCGTTCCCACTCCATTTACCTCTTCGACGTGCACATTTGCCTCAATTTTCCCCAACAAATTTTTCACTTCTTCTCTTCCTGATTCACTCTTCACTTTCATTCTTCTCATCACTATATTTCTACTTTGTTTCGTCTTCTCTTCTACTTCCATTTTTCTTCCTAACTCTCTCAATCTTGATTTCATTCTCACATTTTCTAGGATAACAGTCTCATTCACTTCTTTCATTCTCTCTCCTTCTCTTACCCCTTCATCCTCTTTCTTTATATCCTCAGACGTACATTCTAGCTTTCTCACTCTTTCTTCCAACTTCTCCATATCAGATTTTCTCTCTTGCTCACTCATCCTTCAATTTTTCTCGATATCCTCCAACTGCTTCCAAACCTTATCTTTTTCTTGCCGTCACACCAGATTCCATTCTTCCCACTTCTCTCTAACTTTCCTCATTTTCTCCCAAACCTCCTCCCTCGTTTTTCAATGCCACTCAGTCTTCCTTTCGTTTCCTCTCTAAACCCTTCAATGAGATTTTCCAGGCTCTCTAGATCGACTTTCCCTTCTGCCTTATTGCTCTCCGGTGGAGACTTTTTTTAAACTTTTTCCGCAACTTCTCGTTTCCCTGCTCATACCCCTCTTCTTCCCTTGATCTTTTACTGTCTTCCGTTTCATCCCCCTCATTGCTTTTATCTGTGAACCCATCCCCCCCTGCCTTCATATATTCAAAAAGTTGTCTCGATCCTAAACTACTAGGTCTGGATCTATTAAGCAGTTTCCGACTTGACGGCCTACCTCGAGTCCTCCTGTCAGCTAGTCCTCCTTCCTTCTCTCCCCACCCGAAGTTCCCTTGCATAGTACATTCAACCTCGCCATCATCGGTACTACCTCCGGCATCACCCTTCCACCTCCCTGTTTTGCCGGTCTCGGTGAGATCATCAGCACCGGGGTTCTTGTCTACCTGCTGCTGCCCTCTGCCGGACCCCACTGGGCTCCTCGCAACAAACATGCTGACCTTTCTTACCGATCTGCTGTCCCCTATCTTCTCTTTCACTTTTCCGTCCTCAACAACTAACCTCCAAATTAGCACTTTCAACTTCCCTCCTAACCCTTTCAACCTTATAAAACAGCTTTCCCCACACTTCCACACAACCCCGTCACTACACTCACCTCCCTTACCACCTTTCGCCTCAATCACACCTCCACACCCGTCGCCAGAACCAAAAAAGATAGCACAGAACAAACACGCGTACTTAACCATTCGGTACCGAAAAAGGAAGCCAAAATCTTAATTACTAAAATTTTACTAATCAAAAATGAAATTCTGCTGATTCATTTAGAGAAATCTGAGCAACTAAAGATTAGCGAAAAATTACTTATTCAATTATTTGAAATATTCAATAATTCGATAGTGGAAAGCAGCTAATTTGTAATTACTTTATATTGAAAAATGAGTAGGAAATATTGCGAATCTTATAAACTGCACAAAACTTTTCTGATTTCGAATCACCTTCACAAACATTCCGTATTTGCAAGTTATTGCTTCAGAATGGACAAAGTGGACTAAAATTTACACACCTATTCTCTTTCACTATACCTTATCGACATAAAACCTTTCTTATTTCGAATCACTTTAATTAAAAACGAAAACATCTAAGAACGTGAATTTTAAAATTATTCAATCTTTGCGAAAAGAAAAATTCAAATTCAAAATATTTCAAGCTCATGTACATAGGAGTGACATTTTTCAAGATTATAAATCTAGTCATCGGAAATAATCCTATTTTTGGGTCATAAATTATTTCAATGGAAAAAATGATCATATTTTTAAATTTTCCATTTTTAATTCTAATAACTGGAAAACTTTTTTTTACCAGAAGAAAACCAGGAAATGATCAGGACTTTTGTTTAGATTTGAGTGATGGTCATCCAAACTGCGTGCCGAAACTCGATATTTGAATTATAAGAAAAAGTTTTTAATATGAACTGTATACTAACAGAATGAATACTTGTTGACCATTTATGAACAATTTTGTCAAGTTTGGTTCATTTTTCGAATTTTGAAACGGCAAGATATAGAAACATCTAATTTGTCGCATTACAAAACTGGTACTGACAAATAGGAGAAAATTGGAATATATGTAATAATTTTCAATAAAATAATTACAAAGTGTAAAAAACCGGACAAATGTGAAGTTTTTATATATGACATAGTTTGTTCGATAAAATGTATGCTACCACGATAAGAAATAGAATATCCTTGGAAATCAATTTGTTTTTGTCGATTCAACGTTATCCCTGCCAAGGCTTTGATTTTTACTTGACTTTAGAAACATTTAAGGTTAAAGCTAAAATAATGTACTAAACTGAGAAAACTTGAATTCAAAACATATACATATAAGAAAGTTGGGCGATTCCGAAAATTTCGAGATTAAAATTTCATAGATTTTCAGAATCGGCTTTGGGTAGCGACTAAAAATGAAATTTCAATTTTTTTGGAAGAAATAAAAAATTTCTTCTGAGATATAATAATGCTCAATAAGAGTCTGATGAAAAAACGTTAGTTTGTAATATTTTCAACTTTTTCGAAATCATAGGAAAGTAATATTGTGGAACCTGTAAATAAGATACGTCTCCACGACTAGCTTAAAGTTCTTACAATATATAAAATTGTATTTAAAAATTCCTCTCTTTGGATGATCATTAATTTTTTTAATTACAAATTTGACCATTGAATTTTTTTTTTAATTAATTACATTTCGGTACGATTTTCAGCTTGATGGAAATCATAAGAAGGTAATATTGTCAAACCTGTAAATAAGATACGTCACCGCGACTAGCTTAACGTTCTTGCAATATATACAATTGTATTTAAAAATTCATCTCTTTGGTTGATCATTACTTTTTTGTTTAAACTGCAAATTTGACCATTGAATTTTTTTCTCAATTAAATTATTCTAGTTGAAGATGCATACTTTTTATCGAAAATCAATCTTTTTGAATTAAAGTTCTACTATTTTAGTTGAAGATTCATCATTGTAGTCGAAAATTCATCAGTTTGGTTGATTCTGTTTTACTGAAAATGTAACTTCTCCAATTGAATATAACATCATTTTAGTTGACAATTTTTCCCTTTGGTGGAACGTTAATTTTTTAGCTGAAAATTTTAATATTAAATTTTTTTAACAATTCATCTTTTTCAATCGAAAATTGACGTACTTTCCTGAGAATTCGTCTTTTGTTAGAAATCAATCTTCCTGGTTGGAGATTCATCGTTTTGATTTAAAAGTCAACTATTCCACTTTAAGATTTATTACTCTAGTTGAAAATTCATTTTTTTTTACTGAAAATTCAACTATTCCATTTTAAGTTGGAAATTTATCGTTTTTAGTTATAAATTCAACCTTCTAGCTAAAAAATTGTCTTTTTTATTTGAAAATTCATGTATTTTGTTGAAATTTTTTTGGTTGAAAATGAAACTATTTGGTTCAAAGCTAAACCCTTTTGTTAAAAAAATCATCTGTTTGGTTTAAAATTCATTCATTCCAGTTGAATATTCATCATATGATTTTTTTTTGTAAAAGTACTTTCTTGAACTGAAATATTAACTATTCAATTTTCAGTTTGAAACTGACATTTTTTAGTTAAAAATACAACTATTTGGTTGAGGATTCATGTATTTTGTTGGAAAATCGTCTTTCTGGTAGGAAATTAATCGGTTTGGTTGAAAATTTATCTATCTTGTTGAAAATTAAATATCTTCACTTGAAACGTTATAAATTTAATTCGGTTTAACTTGCATTTATTAGAAGTTCAGCTGTGGCCTTCGCGTCGGTCGGACGTATTTGGGATCTGCTCCCTAAAGTTCGTTTGTTGCTTCTCATACTAAAGTGTGTATTTCGAATTTGAAGTGAAATTATGAAAACCAACGAAGAGCTGAAAAATGTATTGTTATCTGTGCAAGAAGAACTTAAAGCAACAAACGTGAGAGTAAGCTTGGTGATCGAAGATACTAAGACCTTGAAAAAATCGGATGAAAAAATTTTGGGGGAGTTCCAGGTTTACAAAGAGAAATGTATTCTCCTAGAAGGGAAGAATCTTCTTTTAGAAAATAAAGCAAGCACCATGGATAAAAAAATTGGTTCTATAGAAGCTAGAGAAAGAGCCAGAAACATCGTACTCTATAACGTGAACGATGATCTTACCAGCAATAACCGTCTCTCTGATTCTATTAATACCATTTTCGAGAAGGCTAATATTGACATACTAAATGATTGTATCGAAAAGGTCGTAAGGATTGGAAAAATTCGAGGTTCGAGACCAGTTTTGGTTTCGTTCCTTCGACCTTCTCAAATGATCTCACTCATGAACAGAGAGAAACACGGAAGAAGCTGAGAGAATACCAACTTAAATTGGCACGATTTGGAAAGTCTTCTCTTATCAAGGGGAATCGCCTTCTTATGGACAACGACTACCATGATTCATCATCGATAGGAAAGTTGCTTGCAGCAAATAATGGTGATGGATATCAATCTGATGTTGGTGAATCAATGACTTCGACAAGCTCTACAGGAGGCAGGAAAAGGGGACGCCCCCATAAAATAATATCACCTAATATCGACAACAATAAGAAACACATTCATAAGGACAAAACAATTAAGAATTTTTTAAAGGAGGTCCTGAAAGGAGGAGAGCCCAAGACGGTCCCGAGAGCATCAGGGATGCTCTATCAAAATCATTGCCAAGAGTTGTTTTTTGGAATGCCAGATGATTTAAGAATTTGGATGACATTTATACGCCTACTAGCACTAAGGATATTATATGTGTTAGTACGACGTGGCTTACAATGGGAAGAGCAAAGGGAGGTCTACTCATTATCACAAACACGGGTGATTATAATACAGAAACTATATGTGTGGCTGATGACTATATCTTTGTCAGAATAAAAAATAATTCTTCTTTCAATATCATACTGGGATCAATATATTCTAATCCAGGCTCTAATATTGTAAACTTTTTGAATAACATAAATGAAGTTATTTATGACATTTCCTTAAAATATCCAAAATGGCCTGTAATGATAGGAGATTTTAATTGTAAAGTTGGAGATTTAAACCAATTAGAGGAAGAAATTGTATGTAATAATAGGAGCATATTTAACGTTAGGTCAAGTCTAGACCCTAAACAAGATAAAAGAGGCAAATTGATGGTTGAATGCTTTGAAAAAAATGGTTCGTTTGTTTTCAACGGAAGTACTGATTGTCCTGCTCAATATACCTTCTTTAGAGGGAAAAGTTGTTTTATTATTGATTTGGCTTGAATTCATACCATGGATGCTCAACTAATTGATCATTTTGAAGTTTTAAGGGTCCCGGCGGGATCTGATCATTTCCCTATAGCGATAACTTTCCTGGCTGACTCGACATTTAATTGTATTAACAAAACAAGTGATCCTTATTTCAAATGGAAAAACGAAAAATATGAAAAATATAAAGAAAATATGCAGTACCCTTCGGATTCTAATTATGAGAATATGTCGATAGACGATCTTGAAAAAAATTTAAACAAAACTACCACAGATACAGCAATTCAGTTAGGAAGGATTATAACACCAAGTAAAAGGCTCAGTTTTTCGAAGCCATGGTTTGATGAGGATTGTAAAAACAGCAAAAGAGAATGAAAGCAAATGTTAAAAAAATGTGAATAGGAAAATTTTAAACCAGATACTTTGTTAATTTATGCGGACCATAAAGAAGAATACACGAAGTTACTGTTATTCAAAAAAGAGGCGTATAAAAAATATCTGTTGGACTGTCTTCCAGTGACCAAGAATTCTAAGCAATTTTGGAAGGTAGTTAATACTTTTGAACCCAAATTATCAAATAGGGATTGCATAGATCTAGACACGTGGGAAATATACTTCCGATCTACGAGTATATATCCTGCCCGGGATCCTGATACCTAAATATTATCGATTAGCGAAGTTGAATTTATTATAGTACCAACATTAGTTTTACCTAAATATGCACTGAATTTTAAGTATAAGAAGATGAAATGAAAATTCGTTCGAATTATTATTTCAATTTATGGACTTTAGAGACAAATTAACAAATGAAGTATTATGTTTTTAGTATTATTTAATTAACCGGTGGTTACCAGTCTGGTTTTGTATACACAACCTCGTTAGTACTCATAACACTTCTCCATTCCTTATTCTTTACGGTCCCTTATACAAACCAATATGGACATACAGACCGAAACTGACATAGGACCCAAAATTAAGAAAGGGCCTTATATGGGCATAGGGTGTAACATGTACATAGAGCTCAAATTTCTACATGAATTTAAATTGAATTTTTTTTTGTAGGCGTCGGTTGGCTAATCATTTGAATTTTCTATGTTTCAACAGATTAGCCAAAAATAAAATGTTTTATTTCTTTAGAAGTGTAATCGTGATTAAAACAGGAGCATAGTAAAAAAAATAGTCTGAATTACTTTTGTAGATCTTATGCTGAACAATTTTTCATATATAATGTTTGTTTATCTAGCATAATATGGTCAGAAAATGGAATTTATGATTCCTTAAAAAACGTTATCGCGATTAAAACAAAAATTATAAGTTTTGGCAGAAAATGGTGTGAAGAAAATTTGTAGATCTTTTTTAGATGAATAAGTTCTATTCTTGTGGGTTCGTTTCACACAATACAACTGATCCTAAGATAAAAGGGATTGACGTCAATAATAAAATTTGTTTGCACTAAATAATAAATGTTTATTCAAACAAATGGTACAACCGGAGTTGTCGAGTGCGATTAATCGGAAATAGATTTAAAGTACTGTTACTGACAACGGATAAATACTGGACATGACTGACCAAACTTTACACTATTGCGGATGAGTGAGTTAAGAAAATACAGAAATCTGTCAAATGTTACAACGACGAATCCTGACATGCGACAAAGCCTTACGGATCGCCGTCAGACTCGATCTTGGTAAATCCGCTACTGCAATATACTTCGATTATTTGAACGTGACTAACTGCTGCCTTGAAGCATTACAGAAAACCAAATTGGAAGTGAAAGCTACCTAAAAGTTGGGAGGACAAAATTATGTACAATGTAATTTCTCGACAACTACAGGATATAATATTTTTCAAACTGAATACAACAATGCATCTCTTGAATACAATTGAATACAACAATGTAACACACAACAAAGGATAAGAAGTTGGCCTTGGTGCATGGAAAGACGTCTGCTACATTTGTCACCCGGAAGCGACGTGGCTACTGCTCCCAGAAGGACTAACCGTTTGGTGATTCTCAGCGAGAGAGAAGAAGCAAGGCTTAGCAGGTGTCAAGCGTCGGCGAGTGAAGGCAAGTATCTATAATTCTCGGTGGATCCAATCACATCGGCGAGCCAAGAGTAAGCCTACCTTGAATAAACTAGCTTAAATACGAAAGTGGCAACAGCGTTTTCGGCAGTGGCTCTTTCTCGCACACGTAGAGTCCCTGTGGGTTCTGCACTCTCGTTTGAGCAACCTTATTCTAGGCAAGCTTACTGTAGGCTCGCCGGTGTGACTGGATCCGGTGTGAAGTGGCAGACCGAATGGATCTATGGCTGAAACACGCAATCCTTATGCAGTCACACTTGGCGAGCGCGCTGCAGCTCGGTCTGCTTGGGCGGGTTGTCCCTCATTGGTTCCCGAGTCGATGGGGCTTTGCCTGGTTTTTCCTAGTTCGTGGCGATTTTTGGGGCTAAGGCTCCAATCAGATCATTCCTTGATCTGCTGTCCTTACGTGCTGCGCCTGACGCCTGCTCTCGCCTTGCTTCACGTCTATCCACATAACGCAAGTATAATGATATTGTAATAATAACAATATAATCGTATTAAGAAATATCAATGATTATAACGTAATTTCTATACGGTCATAATCCGTAATGTAGAACAATGAAATTGCTATAATATAAAACAAATTTCAATTATAAATGTCGCAATTATTATAATGCTGAGACTTTGTAATTTAATATCTAAAAATATTATATTGCAATGCAGTGCAATAATAATTATAACTTATAACCTACATTTATTGCAGAAATAAACGTTGTAATTCATATTATTGATTAACTTACAAAGCTTACACTATTAACGACTTAAAATATAATTTGAATTGTTGAGCCAAACCTGCCTTATTGAACATGCTTATTCACTTTAATTAATTCAGGGAAGGAAACTTCTCAGAGATATTGATAATTGGTCAGGTTATCAATATATTACGAGGAAATCATTATAAAATTTAAAGAAACTGAAAAAAAGCAATGAAAATATAGAAAAATTAGACGATTGGAAAATATATTAGCATCGATGAAGGCAAGCTTAGCTCATGGAAAACTCCATGGGTACCCATGAGTCATTCAACATCTGCGCACGCCTTGACACAGTAAAAACAAAAGGTGAAAACTGGAGAGCTTTGCAGGGTAAAATGTGAGGGGTAATCTATACGTATGCAAAAAACTGAAGATCAGCAAGAGTCAAATAAAAGATCACTGTTTGATTTTACCTGTATCGATCTTAAATTTTTGTTGTATGGCGAGATTACCCCCAGAATGTTTACCTGAAACTCTTTTTACCTTTGGGTTTTTTTCTGTGAACCGTCGAGTACCCAGGTATATTGCACAACAATAGCAGTGGACAAGCAAGGTTCGTTGAGTCAAAGATTGAGACAAAAAAATGGAGGGTGCTCAAATCTTTCTAATCACTGACAAAAAACTTATGGAAACCGTCAGCACGATATATTCCAATAGGCTTCAAATTTAACACTACGAAATCATTCTTTTTGGTTTTGAGTATTTTATTACGGCATCTTCCACATCCTTTTGCTGTAAGAAAAATAGATTTATTGAATAATTTGAAGATTTAAAAAAATATGTATATATGAAATTTAAGCAAAGGTTGCTTAACATTAACATTGCCTTTATAGTCCAAGCGTCTGCTAGATTTTCTATCGTTTTAACTAGGTAGGGTGCGGTTTTTGTGGCTAAAATGGTTTATTCAGTGGTACTCATGTAAATTTCCAATTTGATAGAAATGCGCCCATGCGTGACAGAAATTGTTTTGAAAGGAGTTGAAAAAATCATGTTTGCCTAGATTGACCATTTTAATCGCATTATAGAGCACAATGTCTGGCAGAAAAATCAAAAGTGAAAAAATTATGAAAAAATTATGAGAAAATACAACCTTTTATTTTTGTTATCTAGCGTAGCTAACTTTTGAACAATTTGTTAATTCAGATCAGCCAAAGTCCCAGACTGAATATCGAAACGATTAATAACCGGATTATTCAAACAAATAAATTTGAAGGATTCAGAGCTTTCACATAATTGGTTATAAATATATGCATTTTGTTGAAGATTTGTCGTTTTTGGTAGAAAATTCAACTATTCAAATAACCATTTATGCATCTTGTTGATAATTCATATTTTTGGTAGAAAAATAATATTCTTGGTTAAAAATAAACTATTGAATAACAAATATATGTAGTATTTTGTTGGGAATTCGTCCTTTTTGGTAACAAATTGATCTTCTTGATTGAAAATTCAACTATTTGGATAAAAATTTATGTATTTTGTTTTAAAGTAAATTGTTCCGGGTGAAAACTTATCATTCAAACCCAAAAAAAATTGAACTGTTTTTATTTGAAAATGTATATTTTTTCTGGAAAATCCGGCATTTTCGTTAAAAAATCATCTTCCTTATTGAAAATTCAACTACTTTGTTTAAAATTCATATATTTTCTTGAAGATTTTTCTTCAGTCGAAAATGAAACTATTTGATAACGAATTTCTATATATTGTTTCGTATTTTTGGAAATAATAAATCCTCTAGATTAAAAATTTAACTATTTTTTCAAAAGTTTGTCTTTTGTTGAAGATTCCCTTTTTTTGGTAGAAAATTATTCTTGTTAACAAATTTGCATTTTTTATAGAATACTCATCTGTTTGGGTTGGAAATGAACATTTTTGTTCAAAATAATTTTGTTTATAATTTCAGGAAAAAGTGCACGTAACTTTTGCACGGCTCCTAGTTAAAAAGGTAAAAACGCTTTTCTTAATGCGAGATGCCTGGACTGGAAGGGCACTTTAAGTCGAGCAAAAACTGTTTTATAACATGCCCCAGGGGCGAATTGACAGAAAAGTAACTTGATAAGCTAAGAACGTTTGAGGTAGAATTTTCTAATATTCGCTCTAGATTATTTTGTGGTTATTTAAATTATCATCTTTACCACGCCTATCGTAAAAGTACCCTCTTTCGAATATTCCAGTCACGTCTCTACGCCCTCTACGGAACAAGAAACTTCCCTCAGGAATAGCATTGAGAATATTGGCTTGGTCTACACCTGGTTGTAAAAGAAAAATATAGTTATTAATTAATTCAAATATTTGAAAAAATCATTAAGTTAGAACTACTCGGGATGGGGAGGATACGTTGCGCACCAAAAAGAAAAATTGAATTTAAAAGAAAAATATAAAAAGGAGTAAGTTGATATCTTGGCTCTAATAAGTGAGAGAAGATTTTTCATTAAAAAATAAATGAAATAGGTCAATATTCGTTTTTCTGTTTTTCCACTGCTTTGTAGAAAATCGCACGCAATTTAACGTGTCCGCCAAATCACTCGCCTACCTTTTTTCATTAATTAAACAAATAATTTTCGCATAAAAGGCTTATTTATTTGTCAAAAATCTTTCCTATTATAAAAGTATTGGATTGGTTAGGTCGATGTATAATATGAGTTATTCATCAATTGAATTCATATGCTCTGCAATGAAACTTGAGTTGCCGAAACAAAAACTCCCATACAAGCTTGTAGTGAAAATGTTTTAAAAACTCGAATGATTTTAAGACTGTTATAGATTCTGTTATAGTTTTCTGTAAATTGAAACTTACCCTCCTCACCCCTATGTTACACTAAATCGTGAGTCTACTAAGTAATTGTCCAAGAAATCAAATTTTGAATTTCTTTTCTGAATCCCAAATTATTTTTTTTTGTGGGAGTGGGTTCATAAGGGTCACACTCCCCCCTACACTAGAGGAGCTGAGAATCATCATTCGAATTTTAAATTTTAGGAAAGAATTGACTAACATGGATGATCCTTTAATAAGGCTAAAGCCAATTAAATGCGAAATACGGAAAAATGACAGAGAAAGGTTCCGAATTTCCCGTCTTGGGAAATCCATAGAAAGTCAGTAATCATTTGACGACCAAGAGCGGATACAGAAAATTTTTCGGAAGGGGCGATTGTGAATTTTCTACAAAGAATGTATATAAAGGGAGGGGGGCAACGATCTTTCAATGTCGTCTTACATGGGGTACAATTTATGTTTAAAAATTCAATTCCTTGGTTGATATTTGAACTACTTTATTAGAAATTCATTCTTTTGGTTGAAGGTTCATAATTTTAGTTGAAAAATCAACTGTTAGTTTGGAAGTTAACATTTTTGTTGAAAATTTATATTCTTAGGTTGAATATCCAACTGTTTTGTAGAAAAGTTATCATTTGTACTTGAAAATTCAACAGTTTGGTAGAAAATTTAAGTATTTGTTTCAATATTTGATTTTTGTTGTTGAAAATTCATATTATCGGGTTGAAAATTCGACCATTTTGTGGAGAATTTGTCCTTTTGGCTTGAAAATTCAACAAGTTGGTGGAAAATTGAACTGTTTTGTAAAAAATTCACTTTTCTGTGTTGGAAATTATTGTTTTTCAATGAAAAATTAACTTTTCCATTTGTGTTAAAATGTGATAGTTTTTCGACTAAAAATTCAATCATTTGATTAAAAATTCATCCTTTTTGGTAAAAAATTAATCTGTCTTGTTGAAAATTCAAACATATTGGTTTAAAAATGTATACATTTTTTTTTTAAATTCATCTTTTTTGGTAGAAAATCAAATTTTTTAGGTAAAGATGCAACTGCTTGGTTGAAAGTTAATCTGTTTTGGTTGAGTATTCAACTATTTTGCAGAAAATTCGTATTTCAGGTTGAATTATCATGTGTTTTATTTAAAAGTAAAACATTTTTTCTTAAATATCAAATATTATATTTTTTATTGAAAATTGTTCTTTTTAGATTTACAGTTCTAATCATTTGTTAAAAGTTGAACTACTTTCCTTAGAATTCATTTTTTTATTGAAGATTCATAATTTAAGTAGAAAATTAATCTCTTTGGTTGAAAATTGAACTACTTTTTGGAGCTTTCCTTTTTGGGGGGCAATCATGAAATTTTTCAACTTAAAATTTAACTATTTCGTTTCAAATGAAATTTTTTGTTGAATATGCACATTTTCGGGTTGAGAATTCAACTATTTTGCATAGAAAATTCGTCTCCTTGTCTTGGATATTCAACAATTAGGCAGTAAATTTAACTATGTGGTAGAAAATTTGACTGTTTTGTAGAAGATTTATTTTTCAATTTAAATTAATTTTTTAGAGTGTAAATTTAACTATTGCATTTTTGGTTAAACATTTATATTTTTAGGAAAGAAATTCAACTATTTGGTTCAAAATTTATGTAGTTTGTTGAAAATTCAACTTCTTGACTAAAAACTCATGTATTTTGTTGAAAATTCTTTTATTGGATGAAAAGTATTTTTCTTAACTTACAATATAACTATTTGATTGAAAAAGAACTTTTTTTGTTGAAACTTCAATTTTCGGGTTGAAAATTCAACTTTTTTTTAATAGAAAAATCGACTGCTTATCCTGAAAATTCCATAGTTGGTAGAAGATTAATTTTTTTATATTAAAATTAATTTTTTCAAACGAAAATTTAACTTGTTTGTTTGGTAATTCGTCTTGTTTGGTAAAAAAGTCTTCTTGGTTGAAAATGCAACTATTTAGTTGAAAATGTATTTATTTTGTTGAGAATTCGTCTTGTTTAGTAAAAACTTACTCTCCTTGGTTAAAAATTGATCTTTTTGATCGAAAATGTGATTATTTGATTGAAAATTCAACTTTTTTGCAGGAAGCTCTTTGTTTTAGTTTGAAAAGTTCACTGTTTGGTTCAAAGTTCATGTATTTTGTTGAGAATTCGTCTTTCATAGTAGGAAATTAATTTTTTTGGTTGAAAATCCATTGTTTTTACATGAAAATTCTACATTTTGGATGAAATTTTTCTTTTTTATTGAGTGAAACATCTTTCTTTTTTGAGTATTACAGTATTTTGTTGAAAATATTCTTCTCTTTCAGTTCAATTCAGCTGTTTCTGAAAATTGGACTACTTTATAGTAAGATTTAAGCAAATCTTCCTCGCATAAATCGTCTTACGGTATTTTTGGATGACCCCTGAATAAATTCACGAAAAAAATTTAGTCGACAAAAATTACGTTAAATAGGGGAGTGGTGTGTCAAAACTTACTAAAAATAAGATCTGATAATTAGGAGGCTCAAATTTGCCAAGGAAATTAAGAAACCTTAAGTACTTTATGTACCTGATATACAAATTTTTAAATTTCAAATTTGGTGTCTTAAATCTCGGGGGTCATATTTAGGGGTTCCAGGTTGCTGAAATCAGATCACATATCATTATTTGAAAATTCAAAATTCCGGATCCAATATGGCGAACCATAAATCTTATAAATGGTCGAAACTTAATAAAATAATATTTGTCCTAAGAAGTTTTTCCCTGCTCAAAATTACCTCGATAAACGAAATGCTGCAAGACATAAAAGTCAAATTTATGCCGGGCGTAAGGAAAAATCAATGATATTTTTTTAAACAAACGTTTTCAAATAATGATTGCTCTAGCTGGCCAAAAACAGATAAACTGACCACGAGTTGGAGAAAAAAAAATTAAAATTCATTCTTTCAAAAAAGACCGGGTTTTAAACTTAATTTGGGAACGAAAAAAAAAAAAACATTTTTGGTAGGTACATTAAAATTAAAATTTGTAAATTTGTTTGAAACCGCCAAGGGGACTTCGTTTTCGCAAGTGATGTGCCCTAGGGTGGTCCAAAAATGCATGGGAAAACGTTGTTTTATTTTCGAAATTTTATTTATTCTGCCTGGAAATTTGTTCGAATCTACACAAAAATAATTCAATTTTTTTAAAAATTATATTCAGAGGTTGCGCAAGCCCCATCAAGTATCGCACATATTTCCCATCAGAAAAAAATACGTTTTCGTAAATTTGATTTAGAATCATCAATATTAGGTGAATTGAATTGAAACTCAACACTTCTCTTCACAATTAGCCATAGAATACGAATAAAATATTACTTCTCATTATGTCCCCCATAATTCTGTTTTATCGGGTCCCAAAAAAAACCATAAGTGAAAAAATGGGTTTTGCGAGTTTTTGGTGCTAATTATGATTTCCTTGCGGTTTTTTTCGATGCAAATTGTTTCTTATGCATGAAGTACTACTTTATACTGATAATTAGATATTTACGTAAATTATTTAAACAGCATATTATTGTTTTTAGCAATTTTCTCTTACAATAGAGTTAGAAAGTCGCGGTTGTTAAAAAATTTTTTCACTTTTTGTCCAATTTCCAATTACAGTAAGGTAAAACTTGATTAATTTTAACAAAAATAATTGTTTACACAATCTTTTATTATTTTTCATAATATTCTCTCAGAATACTGCTAGAAAAATGCAGTTTAAAAAAAAAAATGTCCACCTTTTTTCAACTTTTAATTTGTTTCTTCTATATTAATACAACATACTTCCGGCTTTCTTCTGAAAATTTTCACTTTTTGTCCACTTTTCAATTGAGGGGAAGTAATGATTAATTTAAGTTGACAATAATTGCCGTTTTTCTGAAATTGTTAACTATTTGTCCATTTTTGACGTGGAGTGACTTAATAATTAATTGAATTTAGCAAAAATAGTTGTTTAAACAAATGATTATTGTTTATAACTATCTTTATCCATATTAATACCAGATAGTTGCGGTTTTTTCATAAATTTTCAACGTTTTGTCCACTTTTCACTTACTGAAAGTTAACAATAAAAATCTGTTCAAGCGGATATTTTTCCTAACTTCAATTAATTATTAATTCACTCCAACTGAAAAATAGACAAATAATTGAAAATTTCAGAAAAAGCCGGAACTTTCTACTATTATTCAAATTAAATAATAATAAAAATAATAATAATAAGTTGTTTGAACACTTAACTTTATTAACTTCAATTAATTATTCATCTCACTCTGACTAAAAATTGAAAAAAAGTGGAGAATTTTTGAAAAATCTGAAATTTTGTAGCAATATTGTAAGAGAATATTATTAAAAATAAATATGAATGGTTTAAAAAATTATGTTTGTCAACATTGATTAAGTATAACCTTTCCCTAATTGGAAATTGGATAAAAAACGAAAATTTCGTTTAAAAACGCGACTTTCCAAATATATTCTAAGAGAAAATTTATAAAAAAAAAAAATAAATGGTTTAAACAATTTTTGTTAACATCCAGTTATCAGTATGAAGTACTATTTTATTTATTAGAAACAATTTGCATGGAAAAAACCACCTGAAAATCATAATTATCGCCAAAAGCTTGCAAATCCCATTGTTTCACTTTGGAGTTTTTTCGAGACCCTATAAAACATACTTATGTGGGCGATATTTAAGAAGTAACATTTTATTCATATTTTGTCTTATTGCAAAAAGAAATCCTGAGATTCGATTCGACTCACCTTATATTGACGATTCCAAATAAAATTCAAAAAGCTTTTTTTTTTTATGAGAAATATGTGTTAAGCTTCATGGGTCTTGCACTATACCTCTGAATATCATTGCTTTAAAAAAAATGGATTAATTTTTGTGTGGATTTGAACGAATTTTCGGGCGACATGCATAAATATTTGATTTAAAAAAATTTTGGACCACCCTAATGTGCTCTTAATGCATCTGGGCCATCAATTATAAATAAAAAATCTGACCGTTGCGCGGGCACATTCTCATCGCGCGCGGCTCGCTGCGTTCGCAAGTTTGAGCACGCCCAGAAAGCGCGACTGTTGGTTCTCGATCTTCGCGCTCGATAATGTATTTACCTCGCGCGACGCGCTCGGTCGTTGTATTTTCCCCACATTTGTGCACAGCCTTTTTAAAATTAAAGGTCAAAGCATCGACAACTGTAATTTGTTGATTGTGAATTCTCTTTTGTTAAAGCTCTACTTCGCACTCGATTTTGCCCACAATGTGAACTTTTCTACATTATATTTAACACTTTCATATTAATTGTATATCAAATTCATTTCTGTACCTCGGCCGAGGATTGTTTATTCAGATATTGCAAAATAAAGTACACATTTTATTTATCATGATTACTTTAATATTTGTTTGTTATTTTGCATTAAATTTTATTCTCAACTTCCCTGAAAAATGTATAATTTCAATCAATGTATATTATTACAATTCATATTATGCATTGGTATTGAAACATACGTATTTTCATTGTCTTGTTTTTCTGATTGAAAAAAGTGCGCATTCTATAATAAAAAAAATAATTTTGGTATTAAGCATTTTATTGCAACTTGTGTCGTTTTACCATAAATTTAATTTGTTTATTTTCAATGTTATTTTTCACTATTTTAACTAAAAATACGCATCCTAGCGTAAAGTGGTTGTGAGCAAATTTGTAGATACAATTTAGGCGAACATTTTTTTAAAATAAAATGTTATTGAAGCTTGTGTCCTTTTTCCATGAAGGTTAATTTTTTTATTTTCAAGCATATTTCTTACGACTAAAACCAAACTACGCGTCCTAACAAGAAATGATTAATTACAAATTTGTAGCTCTTTTCTCGATGAGCCACTTCTGTCTATTCATTTTTTTCATAGCTTGTGCCTTTGTCCAAAAATTTAATTTTTTTATTTTATTTCTTCCGATTAAAACCAAAACTACGCGTTTCATCAGAAAATAATAATTACAACTCTTTTTTGGGTGAACAACTTTTGTCTAATTTTTTTTTCGTCGTTTGCGCAAGAATTTAATTTCTTTATTTTTAGTGTTGTTTTTTACGAATAAAACAAAAACTACGTGTCCTATAAAAAAGTGGTCAATAACAAATTTGCAAATCATTTCCAATTTTTCACGGAAAATCAAAAAGGTGTTATGATAATCTTGTATGGCTTCCAAAAAACACCGTTTTTTTTTTCCTGACTTTTGTTTCATATCGTGCGTTGTTTGGCTTAAAATGTTCACGTGCGTTTGTTTTTTCGAATTTTTAAAGTGTTGCAACTTTTTTAATTTTTTATTATCGCAAAAAGTCGTGTAGATAAATTGTTCGAGTTTCCGAGTGCTACGAAAAGCCGTACATAGAATTTTTAGGTCTTGAAAAAAGTGGTCTCAAAAATTTTGGAACTGTTGTAACTTTTTAAATTTTTGTCCAAAATCGCTGGCTAACGAACTTGACATTTAGTTTAGGACATACAGACATACATACATACATACATACATACATACATACATACATACATACA
>CAKNYM010048812.1:49712-73068 GCA_932195095.1 Andricus curvator
TGATCGTTGAATTCTTTTTTTATTTTCAGGAATTCTATACATTAAAAAATGTAGATTTAAAATTTTTTTTTTTAAACTTTAGAAGCCACAAAAGAATTTCGAAAGGTTTCAAGAGAATAAAGAAATTTTTTCAAATTCTTGGAAAAAGTCAGAAGATTTCAAGAAAATTTTTTACATTTGGAATGATTTTTCAAAATTTCACGTAAATTAGAGTCAGTTAAAAACATTTTTAGAATTTTCAGACGTTTTAAATAAATTAAAAATATTCTAAGACTTGGAAAAATTTCCGACAAATATTTTTTGATTTCTTTCAAACTTCTAAAAGTGCGAAACATTTTTTAAAAGTATGGATTTTTCCTTATTTGATAATTTAATAATAATTTAATCATTTAAGTGTTCAGAAACTTTTAACAAAAAAAAAAGATATTTGAAATTTTTATATTGTATTCTGGATTAGGAATTCTTTGTTGTGGTCTGTTGGCAGCGTCAAGTATCGTGTAATTGAGTTGAGTGTAGGGATAGCATACATTATGTTCATGTCGTGCAATAATACCCTTGGATTGAATTGTCATCACAGTTAGGCTCATCCTCATCTGTCGGTACGTAAGCAATCCAAAGCTTGTGTCAAGTTGTGTTTCTGAATCGTGAATAAACTCGAACTCTGATCAGTCCCGGCTATGGTATGATGTCGCGATGTTGCTCGTTCATGACTTCCAACTGAATCTCTTCTTCATCTTCCCTCTGTAACTTATCCTGAATGTACGAAGGAGCTAACTTGACCTGATACAAACCTAATGTCAAATCTCGAAGGAAAGCTCATGTCAGACGAAGAAAGTTATGCACGTATTGAGCATTCAGCTGAACCCATCGTTGACAACCTCTAGCCTGCAGATTTTCCACTTCTACTAATGCTTGGACAACGTGTACTTCACGCGCTCTAGCTAAAATATTGTCTAGCCAATACAGCATTAGCTCCTGCCATTTCAATTGGCGGATGGTACCTATTAATTAGACCTCCAGCGATACGATAGAAGTCACCGAGGTTGGCCGAATGCTGCACTGGAATCGTGTGATCGAACAACATGAGGTGGTTTTGATGTGGCCATTTCTGGCCTGCACTATCTATCTAGTCTTCGTTATCAAACGTGATTCGTTCGCCTCCTCTGTATGGAATTGACGCCGTCCAGGTTGGAGAAGTGCCGGCATTTTCCACAAAATTCCTAGGTGCTCTAATAAAGATGTAGCATCTCGATAGCCTCTATTGACAACGAAGATCGACTCTTCTAGGAACCACTCTCTCATTCTGTCAACGTTCCTTTGAAATTCGTTGTTAAGCATCGCAGCATAATTGTTTCGAGAGTCTAACCAGTATGGTCCATGAATATACAATATGTATCCATCTGATGCTACAATTAAAGCAGATTTCACTAAATGACGGCCCTTGTGAATGCAGTATGACTGTCGCAGACTGCGGAAATTGCTACTTTTATGGATGTAACTGTAAGCGCCGTCGACATATGCAATTATTCTGCGGATATGAGGCTTCGGATTGTATAATTCGTTAGCGAATTTGGTCACATGTCTTGCTATATAATCCTCTCTCGTTATCGTATCAAGCCCTACATTTTAAGGAACAAATGTTAGCATCAGCGATTGTCTGACTGTAGCAGCCGCTAGACTCGTAGCTTGCCTGCTTGAATACCGAAATATGATTTTCAGACGTATACATTATCGATCAGAGGGTCCTAAACCACAAAACATCAAAGAGGCACAGAATTGCGCATGATCCCTGAGCGTGGCGCCAAACCATCGTCGAGTGTCGGTATGTCTCCTTTAGTATGCACGAAAAGCGGCATTGGACGCAACACCAATGAGAATGTATTCTTCTCTCGACCATTCCAACATTGGGCACAGCACAAACAAAAAAGTATTCTTTTCACGACGCTCAGACATGTATATTATGGATCAGGAGGGCCTAAACCACAAAATATCAGTGAGTCGCCGAGTTGGGCATAATCCCTGAGCGTGACGCCAAGCAGTTCACCAGTGTTCGTATATCTCTTTGAGAATGCAAGAAAAGCGACTTTGGACGCAACACTAACGGAAAAGTATTCTTTTCTCGACGTTCAGACACGTATATTATCGATTAAGAGCGCCTAAACCACAAAATATCAATGAGGCACAGAGTTGGGCATGATCCCTGAGCGTGACGCCAAACGATCTTCGACTTTCGGTACGTCTACTCTTGTGCGACTGGTTCGATATTATGCAAGGTGTTAAGACAAGGATGCGTTATGTCCTCATGGCTATTTATTATATTCATGGATAAGTGTCTAAGAATGGCCCTCTTCGACGAAGAAGGTGTGAATCTCGAAACAGTAAGGGTACGTGGGTTAGCGTTCGCAGATGATAAGGTTGTTATGGCAGAATCTATTGAAGACTTGCAAAGAATGTTGAACAAACTAAATGCAAGCGTGGAGAGCATGGACCTCAAAATTAACGTAAATAAAACAAAAGTTATGGTGTTTGAAGGAAAGAATGAGAAAACAATATGCAGCATTGTCTTAAGTAATGAGAGGATAGAACAAGTTGATAAGTACGTATATCTGGGTAGCCTATTCACGAGTGACGGAAAGATAGATGGGGAGTTAGATAGACGCATAAACGAGGGTAAGAATGTTATCGGTAGAACAGAGTCGATTATTAGAAGTAAAAAACGACCCAGAAGTTAGCTATGCATATACATTTGAAACTTGTACCTTGAATTAAAAATCAAGTAATAGTCCTAGCTAAAAACTAAAAACAGCCCTGGATTCGTCTCAGCCATATCTCTAGCTGTTTTTTTTTCATTTTTTTAAAGTAATTTTTTAAACAATTACCCTGTTAATTAACATTGTTCCTTTTTTATAAACAAAAGTATTAGTTGTAAAGGAGTTTCAAGAATATAGGAAGATTCCTTACTACCATATATCCAGGTGTTTTTTAAATTTTGGCAATAAACGAATTATTCAAACAATTACATTGTTATTAACATTTTTCCAGGTTTTTCAAGTTTAGTGACAAAAATATTAGCAAAACATATACTAACATAAGAGTAAATCATTACTCAAGCTGCCCAAACATTCACTTATCAATAATTAATAAATTCTCTATTGTTTTTATCCCCTCCACCTTCGCTCCTGCACGTTACGCCATGCAGCATATTGATAATAATAATATATAATATAAAATAATTGAAAAAAAATCCAACAATAAAAAAAAGTTAGTTTCTGATTTTGGAATTTATTTCGTACGCCTAAAATTTCATCTTTTTTGTTTCAAAATTCAACCCTTTATTTGATGATCAATCTGTTTTAGTTGAGCATTCTAATATTTTCTTGAAAATTCTTCTTTTTTGGTTGAAAATGTAACTATTTTTTCGAAAATACTTCTTTTCAGGTTGATGATTCAATTATTTCAGTAAAAATTAAACTATTTGGTTAAGAATGAACTCTTTCTTGAAAAAAATTGTTTTTCATCAAAGGTAAAAAAAAATTCTGGTACATAAAAATATCAACTATTACATTTCTTGTTGCGAATTTATATTTTCTGGGTGAAAATTCAACAATTTTGTTAAAAGGTTATCGCTTTTGGTTTAAAATTCAACTCTTTCGTTGAAGATGAACGTTTTTATCGAAAATTCATATCTTCAGGTTGAAAATTAAATTTTTTTGTAGAAAATTGGTCCTTTTGGTATGAAAATTCAACAATTTGGTGGAAAAATCAAGACCGTATAACATTTCCTTCGGACCCCCCTCCCCACACTCCCCTCAACATCGTCAGGTAACATTTTTTTTATTATGTTTAAAAACATAATAGGCGTTTTCTAAATTAAAAAAAAAAGGTTTTCAAGATGAAGTATTGCCTAAAAATAAGTAAAATAATATTTTGATGTAACTCTGAATACTTTTTGAATATTTTTTTAGTCAAACAAATATTGAAATTAATTAACATGAGTACTCATTAAAATTCACCAATTTAAAACTATTTTTCAATATCCTAAAGAATACAAAATAATATTAATAATACCATATTAGAAATTTCGAATGTCTTTGTTTGTTAAAGTTTTTTTTTTTATTCGAGCTGAAATTAAATCCTCAGAATTGAGAATATCAAAAAAGAATCTATAAGATTTTAAAGCCAATTTTTTCACTTTATAGGATTTTATAAAATATAAGGATGAATTCGAGACTTTTTAAAAGATGTTTAGGACTTTTAGAAATTTGGAAGAAATAAAAAAATATTTCTCAGAAATGTTTCCAAGCCTTTATATATTTTAAATTTATTTCAAACGTCTTAAATCCCTAAAAATATTTTTAACTCAATCGAATTTTTCTTAAAAGCTTTCGAAATTCTTTTGAGGCTTCTAAAATTCTCTTTTGCAATCTTCGAAAATCTTCATTTTTCCAAATTTTCTAAAGTTTAAAATCCTTTTTGAATCTCTTCAAATCTTCTAAATATTCTTCGAAGTTACTCGATTTATTTTTTATTTTTCAGTTTTACCAAATTGAAACATTTTGCTTTAAGACCTTCTACACTCTTTTTCGAAATTGTAGGAAACAGTTTGTAATGTTTTGAAACATTTGTTAATTTTCTCTTGAAACTCATTTTTTAAAATAAAAAATCATTATAAATTTCCTCACGAATCTTAAGAAAATTCTTTTTTCAATCTTTGCAAGCTTTGTAAACTTTCCATTCATTAAAAATTATTCAAATTTTTCGTGATTATTTAAAAATTCTTTTTTAATGCAGATTCTTCTTTGGCAATTTTTGAAATATTTTGAAATGTTTTGAAATCTTTTCAAATATTCTCTTGAAATTAATTTATCAACATGAAAAATCATTTTAATTTTTCCGATGAACAGAATTTTTTTTTAAATACGTAATATGGAAAAATTGCCAAATTTTGCTTTAAAATATTTCACACACTTTTTCAAAATTTTAGGAAATTATTAAGAATGTTTTTTTAATCTTTTTTAATTTTCTCTTAGAATACGTTAAAAAATAAATATTTTAAATTTTTCCATGAATCTTAACAACATTTTTTTAAATCTCTTGACACCTTCAAAAATTCAGTTTAACTACAAATTCTTAAAATCCTGAAAAATTGAAAAAATTGTTTCAAACTCTTCCATATTCTTTTTTCACACATTTCGAAAACTTCAAAATTTAAAATTATTGTTTTAAATTAAAACCTAAACCATTTGAAATGTTCACAGAAATCTTAAAGAAAATTTAATCTTCTCAAATCTTTCATGATTATTACAAAGCTTCTAATTTTTCTTCGATTTTTTAAAAATAAGAAACAAACTAAAATGTCACTAAAAGTTATATTTATGCAGTGTCGCAACCAATGAGATTTTCGACAACAATGTGTTTGATATTTTCGATATATTTAGTAATAATGCTTTTTTTTGAGGTAGGAAATGCGATTAAAAATGTTACGTGATCTGGTCAAAAATACCACCCACCCCCCTTTTGAATGTTACGTAATAGATTAACGTTCGCAAGCCTACAGGAATGGTACGTAGAATTCTTCGCTGAAAATTCCTCTACCATTCTTCGAACTTTAACATTAATTTAACATTAAGACTGTACAATTTTCCCAAACCCTAAAAAATTATTCCAAACAACTAAATCGAAATTTCGAAAAAACAAAATGACATGCATTTCTTTTTCAGATTTGGAACCAAATTCGGATAATCATTGCCCTTCGGTAAAAAAAAAAATGCAATGCATTTTTGGACCACACTACGCCGTAGGCTCTTTGACCTTCCGATTGTTTTCCATAGGAAAAAAATACACGTGAACTTCATTATTCTTTCTAGAGTGTAATAAGAGTAAGACTTAATAGATTAAGTGTGTAAATAATTTTTGTTTTTAACTTTCTTGAAGCAGTGACTTGTAAGTACGTTAAGCTGGTCGCGGTGACGTATCTTATTTACAGGTTTCACGATATTACCTTCTTATTATTTCAATGAAGATGAAAATATTACAAAATAGCGTTTTTTTATTAAACTCATATTAAGCATTCTTATATCTCTGGAGAAATTTTTTATTTTTGCAAATTTTTTACAAAAATTGAATTTATAAACAAAAAATATGACTTCAGCAAAAAAATTATTTTTCCACGAAACTGATGCATTTTTAACCCAACAAAAATGAAATTTTAAAGCTAGAAAATTATTTGTTCTACCAAAAAAGGAGAATTTTCAACTGAAAAAGATCAATCTTCAAAAAATGGAAAAGTTACATTTTAAGTTGAAACATTAATTTTAAACAAAAAAAAAACTGTTCCACTAAACAGTTAAATTTTGAACCAAAGACATAAGCCTTCAATAAAAATAAAACATTTTTAACAATGTAGTTTAACTTTCACCCAAGTAGTTGAATTTTCAATTTTAAAAGATTAATTTTCAACAAAATAGTTAAACTTTCAACCAAAGAGATGAATTTTCAACTAAAAATATAACTGTTAAAAAAAAAAAGATTTCTCAACAAAGTGATTCTACCAAATCTTTAAAATAAAATGAAATTAAAAATCAAAAAAATAATTTAAAAGAAAAAGTTGAATTGTCTGTTAAAAAAGATTTTAGTTGACTTTTCACGATCAAAATATGAATTTTTAACCGAAAAATAAGTTTCTACGAACAAAATTGAATTTTTCAGCCAAAAAGACGAATTTTTTCAACCAAAAGGGATTAATTTTTAACGAAATAATTGAATTCTCTATTAAAAAGATGAATTTTTATCATAGAAAGATGAAATTTGTACTAAAACAGATGAATTTTTAATAAAAAAAGGACAATTTGTTTAAAAAGTTGAACTTTCACCCAGAAAAGCTTTCAGGTCATTTTATAACACGAAAATATAAATTTTAAACAAAAAATAAATTATCTACGAAATAGTTGAATTCACAACAAAACAGTAGAATTTTCAACCAAAAGTATGACTTTTTCTCAAAATAGGTTTCTTTTCCAACCAAAGAGTTGCATTTTTACCCCACAAAAATGAAATTTTTTTTAAAAAAAATGAATTTTTTTTTTAAAAAAAAAAAAAAAAAAAAAAAAATAGTTGAATTTTCATCCGGAAAAGATTTCAGTTCTCTTTTTAACACCAAAATATTAAATTTAACCAAATAGTAAATTTTCTACAAAATAGTTAAATTTTCAACAAGACAACAGAATTTCCAACCAAAAAGTATGAATTTTCAACAAAGTTGTTGAATTTTAAACCAAACAGTTGCATTTTTATCCAAGAAAGATGTAATTTCTGCTAAAGCAGTTGAATTTTGAAATCAGAAAGACAAATTTTCAAAAAAGGGTTAAACTTTTAACCGTACAATTGCATTTTTAGTCAAAAAAGAAGAAACATTTCTCTTAAAACAGATGAAATAAAACAAAAACTTAAAAAAAATAGTTAAATTTTCATCCGTAGAAGATTCCAGTTCACTTTCTAACACCAAAATAAGAATTGTAAACTATAAGTTAATTTTCTGCTAAATAGTCGAATTTTTAACCAAAAAGTATGACTTTTTAACAAGATTGTTAAATTTTCAACCAAACAGTTGCATTTTTGTCCAAGAAAAATGAAAATTCTACTATAACAGGTGAATTTTTAAATAAAAAAAAAAACAGATTTTCAAGAAAAGAATTGAATTTTCATCCAAAAGGATTTCAATAGACTTGTCTACAGAAAAATACAAATTTTAAACAAAAAGTAAATTTTCTAGGAAATAGTTGAATTTTCAACAAAACAGTTGCACTTCTTTCCAAGAAAGATGCAATATCTCTACTAAAAAAAGATGAACTTTTAAATTAGAAAGACAAATTTTCAGGAAAAATATTTGTCATCCAAAAAATATTTCAGATGACTCATCAGCAACAAAATATGAATTTTAAACAAAAGGTTAATCTTATAAGGAAAGAATTGAATTTTCTCAATGTGACCACCCCCCTCAGCCGTGGGTGTAGAGCGATCGTGCTCATGGCACTTTGGCACCTAGGGGTTACAAAGGTGTCTTAACGGCCTCTTTGGGACACCGGACTACCTCCCCGAGTAATTACAGTCTTACACCTGCATGCAGGGCTCTGCAGGGGCGGACCTTTATTTCCCTAGCTTCTCGTGGGATCAATATGGACACGCAAAATACAAAAAACGAGAAATGAGGAAGAAGGGAGGTGGCGGAGGGAGGTGAGGGGTTGGGCCTTCACGGGCCCAACTTAACCCTTACCCCTCTATCTGTCTCACCGGCAAGCCAAGTTCAGTTGATGGCTGTGCTCACAGCTCCCTTCGGAGCTGAGGGATCGACGGTCCCTCTGAACGAGGCCATGGTACTGGGAGAGGCCAATCGGCTCTCCAATAAGAAAAACAGCCTCAACGGTTCCCAGAAAAGGAGACTGAGGAGGAAAGCGCAGCAGGCTAGGGAAGCAGCTGCGGGAGCTGGAGCGTCGGCAGCTAAGGGGCTGACATCCAACACTGAGGTCCAGAAGAGAGGTAGAGGCTCGGAGGGCACCCCAGCGGGAGTGGCTGGGCCTGTGAAGAGGCACAAGTCGGACCAGCAGCCGACGAACAGAAAGTCGTCGGGAGCTGGACTGACGGCCACTCGGTGGACCAAGCCCCTGACGGTGGTGGTGGCTGACACCAACTACCCGGACTCATTGCTCATGGTGGAGCAGTTTGAGATCTTCAGGGAGGCCACCTCGAGGGCGCTTGGAAAAGTGTCCCCAGACCAATGGCCAACATTTGTGACCTCCTTCTGCAGAGAAGGGGTCTTTGTGTTTGTGGCAGACGACCCAGCGGCTAGAGCTTGGCTACTCAGAGCGGTGGTCGAGACAGAGTCGTGGGAAGGTGCGTCCCTTAAGGTGGGTGGGGTTGAGTTTCTCCAAAAGATGGTGAGAGCTACGGTGTGGTTCCCGGGCAAACCGGAAGACCCGTCTGAGGTGCTCCGTCGGTTGGAGGGATTCAACCCCTCACTGAAGACTGCGTTCTGGCGAATTGTCAGGCACGAAAAGCCTCAGGAAGGGGACACATTAGGAGGCACTAGGCATCTCCTTGTCGCGTATATTCCTGAGTCCGAAACGAGGGCCCTTTCGGCCCTCAACAACAGGCCCTTCTATCACTTTTGACAGTTCAACATCAGGGTTGCCGGCCAGGGACAGGAGTAGCCTGTTGAGACGCAGGAGGATCGGGAGCAGACCTAAATGACTGCTCCGGGTCTAACCATTACCCAGATTAACTTGCATCACAGCAAAGGCGCCTCTGCAGTTTTGCAGAGGGGCATGGCTGCGAGCATATAGGTATCTCGCTAATCCAAGAACCATGGTTAGTTCGAGATACCATTAGGGGATTAGGGGGGCTGGTCTTTTTTGTTACAGGGACCCCAAGGCGGCCAAACCAAGGGCATGTATACTGACGAAGGGAGTTAGCGCTGTCCCGCTGCTTGAACTATGTTCGAGAGACCTGATGGTGATAGCCTTGGATCTCAAAGGGATAGGGAGGCTGGTTCTAGGATCATCTTATTTTCCTTATGACAGCGATACTAATTCACCAGGGAGGTATGTACACTGGTGGAATATTGCAAGGTAAGAAGCATTCCTCTTCTGTCGGGATGCGATGCTAATTCCCACCATGCTTTGTAGGGTAGCACGGACATCAACTCCTACTGGAATACCTAATCACTACTGACTTAGATATTCTTAATACGGGGAACACCCCGACGTTCCGTAATTCGGTCAGGGTTGGAATCCGTTGTACCCGCTGGCCCCAAATGGGTCAGAAATCCAAGAAAAATGGACTGGGATCAGTTTTCCACGGAACTAAGATGTGCACTTTCAGAGGTTCCCAGGTCAATTCGAGACGTGGACAACCTTGGGATGGCAGCCAAAACTTTCACGGAAGCCACCAAAGCTACTTATGGAAGTAATTGTCGACCTACAAGAGTCCGAAAGGCTGGGGAGACACACTGGTGGAATGGGAAACTCGAAGAGCTTCGCAGGGTAACCAGAGAGAGATTACAGAGAGAGGTACTGGCAAAACGAAAGAAATATGGACGTCATTCACAACGATGAGGGACAAATACAGAGGTGCAATACGTAAGGCAAAGCAGAAGAGCTGGACCAACTTTTGCACAGACATCGAGAAGGGAGCTGAGGTGGCTAGACTGGACAGGCTGCTTTCTCGAAATCCGGACGCTATTCTCGGCACTCTGAAATTGCCCGTAGGGGGATACTAAGAGTCGGACGGGGATACCTTGGCCCATCTGATCAGGGCACATTTTCCAGGCTTTTCAAGGGCTGGAGAAGGGGGGAAGAAAACTGAGAGGCAAGCAAAGTCACCTGTGGCCCAACTGGGCCCCAAACAACAGCTGGCCAACGAGATCGTCACCCCTGCCAAGATCAGGTGGGCCCTGAAATCCTTCAGTCCTTACAAGTCTCCTGGCCCAGATGGCATATATCCAGCCCTCTAACAGAGGGCTGGAGAGATCATCATAGGGCCGCTAGTGAGACTTGCTAGGGCTAGTTTGACGTTGGGATATGTCTCAAAGGCTTGGAGGGATACGAGAGTAGTCTTCATTCCGAAGGCAGGTAGGATTGGTTATACTTCACCCAAGGATTTCCGGCCCATCAGCCTAACTTCTTTCCTATTAAAAACAGTGGAAAGAATTGTGGATAAATATATCCGTGATAAGGTATTGTCAAGCAGACCGCTCCATAAGGAGCAACACGCCTATAGGGGTGGTCACTCGATGGAGACGGCCCTAATCGGAGCAGTGAACCTAATTAAAGGTCAACTGAAGGAGAAAGGCCTTGCGATTGGAACCTTTATGGAAATCGAAGGAGCCTTCAATAACACCTCTGGAGAGGCGATCAGGGCGGCCATGATTGCACATAGTGTGCCTACGGCAGTCGTGGAATGAACGTGCCACTTGTTGGCCAACAGGAATCTAACCACGACTAAGGGTGATGTCACTCTAAGTGGAACCATTGACTCGGGATGTCCGCAGGAGGGAGTTTTATCGCCCTTGCTGTGGGGCCTGGTAGTGGATGAATTGCTTCATCTAATCTCGAGTCAGCGTCTTCACGTTATAGGCTATGCGGACGATGTATTAGTTATCGTGCGCGGTCAGCATCTGGATGTGCTCCTCGGAGTAATGCAGCAAGCACTGATGATAGTAGACTCATGGTGCAAGAAAACTGGATTATCGGTTAATCCGAGTAAAACAGATGCGGTTGTTTTCAACTGAAGGTACAAGTGGGGAACTACCAGTACATTGAAACTTGGAGGACAACAGGTGGAAATCAAAGAACGAGCCAAATATCTAAGAGTAATTCTGGATAACAAGCAAGAAGCTAGTAGCGACCCTATGGCTCTGTAGGAGGGCCATAGGGAAAAGCTGGGGCCTGAAACCGGAGACACTTATGTGGATTTACACAGCGATCTTGCGACCCAGGTTAACCTATGCGGCGGTAGTCTGGTGGAGCAGGGTCGAGCTGTCCACTGTGAAGTCTCAACTGGAAAGGATCAGGGGACTGATTTTGAGAGGCGTCACTGGAGCTTCGAAGTCGACACCCACGATGGCACTGGGGGCACTAATAGGCTTAGAGCCCCTCCATCTTACCATCAAGGCCGTGGCTGCGAAGGCGGCCTGGAGGCTAAATTTGGTGAATGACAGAAGGATCTCGACAGCAGTGAAGATCCCAGTCGACATCGCGAGAAGGCCGACCCTGAACATGCCCAGGGACAAAATGGTCACTCGCCACCTCTTCGACAAGAAGTATCGAGTTAGCCTATCCACGAAGGAGGAATGGGTTAACGGCGACGCATACCTGCCCTGTGATGGAGACAACTGGTTTACAAATGGCTCCAGGAACGAGGAGAAGGCAGTATATCGTAGAAGGAATGGAATGGGCTTCACAATTGATATGGGGTCCTACGCCACAGTTCTACAATCCTAGATTATGGCCATACTCCAGTGTGCCTATAAGGCAAGGGAGTACGGCAATAAAAGGAACATCGGTATTTGCTCAGACATGCAGGGCTGCTATACTGGCCTTGAATGGAACAACGACTACGTCGCTATTAGTATTGGAATGCTTTGAAGCATTCAATACGTTAGCGACCGAAAACCGAGTCACTCTGCTATGGATCCCCAAACACAGTGGTATCAAGGGCAATGAGATATCGGATAGGCTAGCTAAGCTAGCAGCAGGAAGAAATTTCACTGGACCCGAGCTAGTGGTAGGTATTTTCAGCAGGTGAGTCACTGAAGTAATTAACAATTGGCTGACTGAGGAACATCAGAATGAGTGGGACCTGGTTTCTGGTTGCAGACAGACCAAAACACTCTTGGGCTCAAAGCTTAACTCCAACCGAGGAATGAAATTAAAGTCCTAACAGAACTATTCATAGGACATGGGAAGTTAGGATATCATAGACATAAGGTAGGGCTTGCAGAAAGTCCGCTCTACCGTCTCTGCGGAAAGGATAATGTGACATCTACTCACATCCTTTGTTACTGCCTTGCGATTGCGGGGAAACGTCTAACACTCACAGGTAATTATTTTATCAGTGAGTTGGAGATACCGGCTTAGGCTTACAAGGGGACGCGACGGGATTACCCAAGCGTCAGGGGCTGCTAAGGTCTCAACCCAGAACTAATAATAATAATAATCATCAGCCTCGTTTGTGAAATCAATATTTGCCAAGTTTCCACCAAGCTATGAATTTGTGAAATTAAAGTTGGCTAACTAATAAGAACCAAAATGATATGTAAGAAAATATATTCAAAAAGCTTTTTTATAAAGTAACCAATCAACTTAAAAAAATAAATTATAAAAAGCCATTACAGACATTTTAAAACTTCGCGGGATTGAATGCATAAGCATCATCTTTCTCTAAAAAATAGCTGCGTCACGTAAATCTCGAAAGCATTTTTGTTGCTTTTCCTCAATATCGATTGCGTTAAATTGAATTAAATTAAAGAATGTTAAATTTGTGTGCGTAATAGAACTGACAAAAATTTAAGATTTATTAACGGTAAATTTTATTATTACATTTTCAGTTAAAATCATTAATTTTCAACAAAGAAAAAGGGAATTTTCAACAAAATATTTAAATTTTTAATCAAACTGATGAATCCTTGATAAAAAAATAAATTCTCAACAAAAAGAGTAATTGTTCATATTTTCACCCAAACATATTTTAATTTTCAATCAACAACTGTTAAATAAAACCAAAAAAATCATTTCCGTAGAAAAAATAGAAAACATCAATTTTCAACAACACTTGTTGAATTTTCAACTAAAAAGGATCAATTTACAACAAAAACTAGAATACTTCAATTTTAAGTTAGAGAAATAAGTTTTTAACCAGATAAAACTAATTTTCAACGGAATAGTTAAATTTTCACCTGAGCAGATGAATTTTCAACCAAAAAGATTGAATGTCTATTAGAAAAAAAAATTCGAGAAATTTTAATTTCGGAGGGATGCGTGAAGTTAGCCTCCCGAATATCAACAAAATGCAGAAATTTTCAAACAAATAGGTGAATTTCAACTGACGAAGATTGATGTTTAAAAAAGCATAAATTGTAAAATTTTTAGTTTAAAAAATTGATTTTCAATTTTTAAAAAACTAAATTTCAAAACAAAGAAAGGAATGTTCAACCAAAAATATTAATTTTCTACCGAAAAAGATAAACTTTTTACAAAATACCTGAATTTTCAATTAAAAAGGTGAATTAGTCACCAAGGAGATTAAGTTTATACTTCGGTTTATACTGCAAAAGCCAAAGTTTCAATAAAATAAAGAAATTTTCTTCTAAATAGTTTAATTTTCAACTGAAGAAGATAAATGTTCAACCGAATATAAAATAGATAAATTTTGAGTTGAAAAAATAATTTAAAAAAAATGTTAACACAATAGTTACATTTTGAACGAAACAAAAGGTTTTTCAACTAAAATAATGAATCATTAACGAAAAAAATTAATTTGCAACAAAGTAGTTCCACTTTAAACTAAGTAGTTGAATTCTAAACCAAACAAAATTTTCTCGTCACTATTCTGATTAG
Organism: Andricus curvator; assembly: GCA_932195095.1. Classification (NCBI taxonomy): domain Eukaryota; kingdom Metazoa; phylum Arthropoda; class Insecta; order Hymenoptera; family Cynipidae; genus Andricus; species Andricus curvator. The sequence continues at coordinate 63,824 of CAKNYM010048812.1, forward strand.
CAAAAATCTTTGAAATTTAACCAAAACTGCTTAAAATACCCTGTTAATTCCAGATTTTCCATTTTTCTTTCCATGAGGTATTCATTTTGAAAACTGTGGAAAACCTCTGAAGTATAAAGTTGTGAAGTGAAATTTGTCATACCAAATCAGTACCATTTTGACTGTTATTTTTTTTCTGCGAAAAAAGATTTCTTTGAAATTCATGACATAATGTTGGAGAATAAACCGAGCTTTCTTCCTAAAGAAAAAGTCATTAGTGCGCGCGTAGCGCGCACAGTATTCTAGTAAGTATAAGTAAGTATACCATTAAGCCATTTCCCTTTCAGGGTAGCCGTGACACTACCCGATTCGGGTAGTTTTTCTAGGTGGATAGTTTTCTAGTGATTCTAGAAAACTTCTAGGTATAGGAGATTGATGGTATAATATAATCCCGCGAAGTTTGAGAATGTTCAGATGGATTTTAAAAATTTATTACAAAAATTCCCACATGGTGCTTTATAGAAAAAGGTTTTCAATATAATTTATGAGAAATATTATTGTTTCTAATTGGTTAGTCAACTTTGATTTCACAAATTCATATGTAACTTGAAGAGAAATTGGCAAACATTGATTTTACAAATGTGTTTGATTGTACTGGTAATAATAATTTATACTTGAGATATGGAAACATCTATATTTTATTTGTAGAAGAACGGAGTCCAGGGTCTAGCAAATCAGGTTTTAAATTTTAACAGTTTGTTCTAGATTAAAAGATTTCACAACGCTTCTTCCACGTAGTCGACGCACATTGGAAGTTTTCATAATTCCGAAGGTTTTGTATGTAAAAATCACCGATAGCAATCGGTATATATAGCCGTGAATATTTTTAAACAGTCTCACTCACGGTTCAGAAAATCTTCCTGTAAAAATGAAGATCTACATCAGCGCTCTGCCTCTTACCATAGGGGTTATTCTGCACTTTGGTGGTGAGTATACTCAATATAATATAGATCTGAAATCTAAATGTAAAATATTACATACTCTCTGAATAACAAAGTTGAATGTATTGAGATAAAGTTTAAAATACGTATTTACAAAAAGTTACAAAATTTTAATTTTTAAACCATTTTTTTCATCTTTTCTGAAAAACACGAACAGATAGAACATTTTCGGCTTGAGGTCCGTATTCTATAAAAAAAGGGCATAGTGAAATGTCCCATCAATTCGTGATAATCAAAATATTGTCATCTAGTGTCACAACAATTTTAATAATTTGTTATAACTTTTTCCACTAAGTTACAACATTTTATGAAATTCGCGTGTATTCGATTTTTATGGTATTCCTTTATGTATTCTGAAGCGCGGATTCTGAAATTAACTTAATATTTTCCGCAGCATAAATATTATCAGAGATATTCAAGATTAATTGTTCAATATCACGTACAAAATGAAAAAATCATATTTTGCAAGTACGAAAACGTTAAAAAAACGTAAGGTCATTTTCGCAAAGATACGGTCATAGTACATGCATCGGGCTTTAATTTCAGCCATATTGAAAACCTTTAGCATTTTCGGTTTGTTTGATACATGGTTTCAAAGACAACCATTAGTTTTTTTCACTTTTTAAACCTGTTTGTCTGAAAACGCGAAAAAATAGAACATTTTCGTCTTCAGGTTCATAATCTTAGAAAAAAAACCTACTGAAATGTCCCATCAATTTATGAGAAACAAAATCTTGTTACCTAGTGTTATTGAAACCTTCTTTATTAACACATGTTAGACGCAAAGACGCTTTGATTTTTGATTCGCCCAATTTTACAGTTTTTCGTTTTTAAGCTTGAAAATGGTTAATTTTTTTATTTCATGCTCTTAATATGTTCGATAGTATTCTATTCCTAAAACTTCTGTTAATTAATTATCCAATCTCAAACACTTAAGCTTTTAAGTAGCTTATTTTTTATGGCCCCGAAATTGAAATGGTTTAGTATTTAATTCCTAATTTCAAACTTTTTCTGCTAAAAATTATTCAAGTTAAAATGTTATATATAAACTCATACATTTGGAAATTGAAATTACTCGGGTTCAGAGTTGTGCAATTTTGAAATATGTCGACGCATTGTGCAAAGATGACGTTAAATCAACAAAAATCTATGCTGCTCGAATGTTTGTCCAAACTGTGAGCATGTGCCATATCACGAAAATAGTTTTATATAAAAGTTGTTATGTTGATCCAGCGTTATCTCTGATGAGGCTTCAAGTATTGCTCAATTTTAGGTACGACAATTATGATAATTTATTTTCCTTTTTGCATCATCATTTCATTATTTTATTTAATTTTTTAATCATTATTTAATCAAAAAAGTAGAATTTTCAACAAAGCAATTGAATCCTCAACCAAAATAGATTAATTAAACTTTCAAAGTTTCAAAAAATGGGGAGACTGTTCGTGTTTCGTTACGGTCTATTATGTGGAGGGCGGAGTATTTTTTACCCGAACACGTAACATTTTTAATTGCATGTCCTATCTAAAAAAAAGCGATGTAACTAAGTTCATCGAAAATATCAAACACATTGTTGTCGAAAACCTGATTGGTTGCGACACTGCATGAATATAATGTTTTCAGTTTGTATATCTATTATTAAAGATTGATGAATTTTCTGCAATATCAATTTTGTATATCAAAATTGATAAAAAAAATAATAATTTTACCTGATCATAAAATTTATTTCTAAATGTTACTGAACATTATTGGTAGAAGAGAAAATTTAAATGATAAATGATTGTTTGATATTGGGGAATAATTCTGTTCTCAACATTTTGCTACCACATCATAATTTGTAATTTTTTTACATTTTAAAAGAGATGAGGAAAATTAAATTATGGGCAAAAACTTATTTTGATGAATTCGAAAAAAATTAGAAGCGTTTTAATAGAAACAGAAATTTGAATTTTACAGGGTGTCAAGAGAATGAAGAAAATGTTTTTAAGATTCACGCGAAAATTTCGAATCATTTTTCTTTGATGAATATTGAGAGGAAATTGAAAAAATTACAAAACATTTTCAATTATTTCCTAAAATTTTGATAAAGTGTTTAAAATATTTTAGAGCAAAATTTTGCCATTTTTCAATATTACATAATTTTAGAAAAAATTCGAGTAAGTTTAAGAGATATTTGGAAGTTTGGAAACGATAAAAAAATAATTGAAATTCGTGAAGACTTTTTAAGAATTTTCTAATGTTTCACGAAAACTAAAACAAAATAGGTTCCTCGGAACAATTTAATTGATTTTTTATTTTGAAAAATTAATTCTAAGAGAATATTCAATAAGATTTCAAAATATTTCTAAATATTTCTAAAATTTTCAAAGCAAAATCTGATAGATTTCCAGGAGATTTGTATAATTTGGCAGAATTAAAAAAACAATCAGGAAAAATTCGAATAATTGTTGAAGATTAGAAAGTTTAGAAGGTATGAAAAGATTAAAAGAAGAATTTTCTTAAGACTTGTGTCTAAAATTTAAATCATTTTTAATTTTGAAAAATGAGCTTTCAGAGTAAATTAAAAAACTTAAAAATTTCAAACGATTTCTTAACATTTCGAAAATGACTGTAGAAGATTTTGAAGCAAAATGTTTCAATTTGATAAGATTAAAAAATCAAAGAAAAATTGAGAAAATTCAAGAAATATTTAGAAGATTTGAAGAGATTCAAAAGTAATTTTGAACTTAAAAACTTGTTGAAACATGTAGACTTTTAAAGATTTCAAAAAGAATCTTCAGAAGCTTTAAAGGAAATTCAAAAGGCTTCAATGGGATGAACAAATTTTTTTTAAATTCCTGAGAAAATGTGCAAGATTTTAAGGCAATGTTTCATATTTTGAATGATTTTTTAAAATTTTAAGAAAAATTCGAGTCAGTTGAAAATATTTTGAAGAATTTAAGACGTTCTGAATAGATTAAAAATATTTTAAGACTTGGAAATATTTCTGAAAATTTATCAAATATTTTTTGATTCCTTTCAAATATCTTTTTTAAAAAGTCTGGAACTTTTCCCAATATTTTGTAAAATCATATTTAGAAACAAAATTTTCTTTAAAATCTTCTAGATTCTTTTTTGACAGATCTGAAAGATTCAAATATCTTTTTTAATTTTCTCAAGAATCTTATAAAAATTATATTTATGTAAATTTAAAAACAAACTGATAATACTTATTTTCTTCTTCTCAATTTTCAGGATTTAATTTCAGCTCGAATTTAAGTATTAAAAAACTTTCAACAAAAAAAGTTATTCAAAATTTTTATATTGTATTATTACTAATATTATATTGTATTCTTTATGATACTGGAAAAAGGTTGAAATTCGTGAATTTTAATTAGTACTCATATTAAGTAATTTCGATATTTGTATGACTAAAACAAATATTTAAAAAGCATTCAGAATTACATCAAAATATCATTTTATTTATTTTGAGAGAATATTTCAGCTTAAGAAAACTTGTTTGTTTACAAAACGTCTATTATGTTTTCAAACATAATACAAAAAATGTTACGTAACGATGGGGGTTGGGGGGTTAATAAAATAAAAAATAATGCATTTTGGAAAATTCGCAACCTTTGTTATGGACGACCCCAAGGGTCTCTTTAGTTCAGAAAAATGAAAAATAAATGTAGCGTTTGTCGAAAAAATTCATCAATAAAAAATGCATATATTTGTGTTTCCAGTATCAAGTTCAATGATGACGCCCGAGCCGACACCACTTCCAAATGGGCTGATACCGACACCGGGGTACCCTCATTTGACTATTACTAATACTTTTGATTATGATCCCAATACAATAACAGTTAATGGTGTGCGTTATAAAATGCGCTCTGGATTCAGACAAAAAGGTGAGACCGATAATTTAAGAACTAAAGTACAATTTAGACCAAAAATCATGAAATGCTCAAACGACTCAATTTTTTTATAATTGAAGGCCCGTGTGCATTAAGGGCACCTACAATTTTCACTTGCGAGAACGAAGTCCCCTTCAAGGCTTCCAAACAAAGTTTCAAATTTTAATTTTAGTATTATCTGGATGTTAAATTTTATTGCGCATCTTTTTTTACCTAGAAAAAAGTTGTTTCTTTTTTGGTTTTCAAATTAAGTTGAAAAAACGGTATTTTTGGAAACAATTGATTTTTTACTCTAACTCCTGGTTAGTTCGTCTTTCTTTTGACTGATAGAGCAATAATAATTTGGAAACGTCTTTTTTTTTAATTTTATTAATTTTTTCTGACGCCGAGCATAAATTTGACTTATATGTCTTGCCATATTGGAACCTGAATTTTGAAATAATGACATCTGATTTGAATTGAGCGACCTCGAACCCTAAATATGATGATGATTGTCAAAATGTCAAAAATCTAAAAAATTTTATTTTGTATATAAAGTACATAAAGTACTTAAGGCTTCTTAATTTCCAACAAAATACGTGAATCCATAACAAAAAAAGATTTTTCGGTCAATAAAAAAAAAAATTTTATCCGAAATGCAGAATTTTCATTTGAAAAAAAAATAAATTTTCAACCAAAAAGTTTGATTTTGTACTACCAAAGATGGATTCTAAACAAGATGCATACATTTTGAATCAAATAGTGGACTATTCAAGCTAAAACCATTACGAGCTCTCTTCAAAGAAGTTAAATTTTCGATCAAATAATTATATTTTCAATAAAAAATTACATAAATTCTCAACCGGATAGTTGACCTTTAAACTAAAAAGATCAATTTGTATCCAAGAATGAAACAATTAAATTTTCAACAAACTACCTAAATTTTCAATCAATTAGTCGAATGTCTGTACTAAAAAATCAATTTTCAACCAAAAATGCAATAGGTAAATTTCCACTTGCAAAAGTAAATTTTAAATAAAAAACGAATCTTCTACAAAACTGTTAAATTTTCTAACACATAGTTAAAATTATTACCTACTTGGTGAATATCCAAGACAAACAAAGGAATTTTCTATACAAAACAGTTAAATTTTCAACCCGAAAATAAAAAATTTTAACACAAAATTTCATTTCCAACGATTTAATTAAATTTTAAGTTGAAAAAATTAATTTTACCGACCGAAAAGGAAAGCTTCAAAAAGTAGTTTAATTCTCACCAACAAAATTAATTTTCAAGAAAGTAGTTCAACTTTCAACAAATGTTTTAAACTATAAACCCAAAAAGATGAATTTTCAATAAAAATATAATATTTGATATGTAGAAGCAGAAAAAATTTTAATTTTGAATAAAACACAATATAATTGAACCGGAAAAGATGAATTTTCAGCAAAATAGTTGAATTCTCAACCAAAAAAGAATCATATTCAACGAAACGGTTGCAATTTTACCTAACAGTTGAAATTTTCTACCAAATAGTTAAGTTTTCTACCAAACTGTTGAATTTTCAAGCCAAAAGGATACATTTTTCACAAAACAGTCCAATTTTTAACCAGAAAATATAAATTTTCAACAGGAAAAATTGAATTTCCAAACAAACACTCGAATTTTCTACCAAATTGCTAAATGTTTAAGCCAAAATGATGAATTTTCTACAAAACAGTTAAATTTTCAACTAAAATTATAAATCTTAAACCAAAAGAAAGAATTTTTAATGAAGTAGTTCAACTTTCAACCCAGAAGTAGAATTCTCAACCTGAAGAGATGCATTTTTTACAAAAATTTGCCTCAATTTTCAGCACTAAGTTACAAAATTTCATGAAATTCATGTTATTCGATTTTTATGGTATTTCCTTATGTATTCTGAAGCGCTGATCCCGAAACCAACTTTATATTTCCCGTAGCATTAATCTTTTCGGAGATCTTCAAGATTTAAAGTTCAATATCACGTAATAAATAAAAAAAATCACATGGTGCACGTGCAAAAACGTAAAAAAATATAAGGTCATTTTCGAAAAAATACGGTCATAGTACATGCATTGGGCTTCAATTTCAGCCCTATTGAAAACCTTTAGCATTTCCGGTTTGTTTGATACAAGGTTTCAGAGACAGCTATGGGTTTTTTCGCTTTTGCTTCCTCATAGAGGAAGCTTTGTAATGGTAACATTTTCCAAAATTTTTAAATTCATTTAATTGAACCTTCCCCAATTAAAAAATGTCTAATACAATGTTCTAAGCAATTGCCCGGATGTGTGTGTGGATGTGTGGACGTCACGCTTTCTTGTGAACACGATAACTTGAAAACGGTCGCAGATAAATTGATGAAATTTGGTGGGCTCATTTTCCCGACTAATATCTTGAAACTGACCGAAGTATTTCTAAAAATATTTGTTGCATTTTTTCTGAGCAGTTAATAATATTTGAAAAATCGCTTTTTTATAATAAAACTTTTTTCATTGACATAATTCAATGTTGATGCATGAATATAAAAGACTCCTTGGATCGAGACGAATCTATTGAACTATAATATCAATGCATTTGATTGAAGATTAGGGAAGCTATTTTAGTGCATAATATTTGAAAATACGGTTTTTTATAATGAAACTGTTTTCTTCAATATAATTGAAAGTTGATGCAAGAATATAAAAGATTTCTTGTTTCGAGACGAATCGATTGACCTATAATATTAGTATATTTTATTAAAGCGTAGGGAAGTTATGGTAATTTATATAGTTTGAAAATCGGTTTTTTATAGTAAAACTTTTTTCATTAACATAATTCAAAGTTGATGCACGAATAGAAAATATGTGTTGATTCGAGACGAATCGATTGACCTATAATATTAGGCTGCGTCTAGTCGTCCCGAATTTCGGGAAAAATAGCATTTTTCTTAATTTTGGGCTAGTCGTCCCGAATTTCGAGACGACTAGCCTGAAATCAAGATAAATGCTAGTCATCCCGAAATTCGGGACGACTAGCCTATCTTTACCATTTGGCTAGTCATCCCGAAAATTATGCACTTTATTAATTTTACTGTTTTTAACTAGACAAAAATTACCAAAATTGACAATCCTAATTTCACCATTCGGCTAGTCGTCCCGAAAATAATGCATTTTATGAAATTTCTCCTTTTAACTAGACAAAAATCACCAAAAATGTTAGTCACCCCGAAATTCGGGACGACTAGCCTATTTTCACCATTTGCCTAGTCGTCCTGAAAATAATGCACTTAATTAATTTTACTGCTTTTAATTAGACAATATTAGGGATCTTCGGTCCTCTAGCCTCGCACCACTTTTCGACGTCATTATCTTTAAAATTTTACTTTAATATTATATAAAACACTAATTTCTTTCAATCAATTCATACGGTAACCACGGTAACTATCATGGAATAATCTTCAATTCTGTCATCACCTGTCACTCCACTTCTAGTTTATCAGCTGGTCTACCTCTATCAACATCAAGATAAATAGGTTATGTTCAGCGGAATCCATTAAATACAGGCTTACCACCAACTTATTTTATTATTTAAAATTCGAAAGAAATAGACAAATAATTTATATTTTATTATTTAAAACTCGAAAGAAATAGACAAATCATTGATATTTTATTTCTTAAACTAACATTATTAAAGTATAGAATGATTATTTTGATTTAAATTTGTTTCTGAATAGATAGTTTAAAAAAAAAATTCAATTAAAAAAAAACTAAAAATTAATTTTCAATGGAAGGAAGAATAAAATTGAGAAATACGAAAATGTAATATTAAATAATATATCAAATATAATTTATTTCACATGGATATAAACAGTAATGCAGTAACAGTACGTATTAGATATCATATGTAGTTTCTCCATATTTACGTACAATCACTAATTTAAGGTTAAGTACAAAACTGATTTGTGTAATTTATCACAATTTACATAAAAACTTACAAATTCAGACTGAAATTTTTATTATCACATCGAAGCTTTACCAAATATTTATTTCTTGTGGCAGTTTTGGCACATCCAATATTTACTCTTTGGAATATTTTTGACTGCACACTCTTTATGACACCAAAGCAAGCAATACTCACAAAATATGTGATTTTCAATTGTATCAGTATCATCACTATCGCTTTCTTCAGTCGACTTCAACCAAATTCCACATATACCACATGTAAATTGACGCCTGTGACCAGTCACAGGGGTCCCATCCCGCCCCCCCCCCATGAGACGTTGGAAAAGGGAAAGGGGGTGTGACTTTTCATTATTCCTCTGACTAGTCACAGGGGTGCCTTCCCGCCCCCATGAGACGTTGGAAAAGAGGTAGGGAGTGTGAACTTACATTA
>CAKNYM010048812.1:80414-101091 GCA_932195095.1 Andricus curvator
CTTTTCTGGTATCTTGCATAGTTTTACAGCAAAATGGCTTTTTTGATTTTTCATTAATTTTTTGTGCGATCAAAATTTGAATTTTTTATTTTTCGAAAAATTCAAAAAGTTGTTATGAAAATATTATAGGGTGTTCAGGAATCAACGTTTTTCTCCTCTTGACTTTTTTTCATATCGTGCGTTTTTCGGCTTAAAATGTTCATTTTCGTTTGTTTTTTGGAATTTTGAAAATGCTATAACTCCAGTAATTTTTTTTTTATCACGAAAAGTCATAAGAATATTTTGTTCGTCATTTTGCGTACTACTAATAACCGTACATAGAATTTTCAAATCTTCCAAAAAAGTGGTCTCAAAAATTTTCAAAATGTGCTCACTTTTTGGATTTTCATCCAAAATAGCTGGTTAACGAACTCGTTCTCTATTTTTCGGCCATAAAAAAGTGTGCCAAAGCTCAATCAAATCTGATCATTTTTTCGAAAGTTATCGTGGCTACAGACAGACAGACTACAGACAGACAGACACCTTGGTAAAAATCGTTTTTTCTAGCTCAGGGGGTCTCAAAACGTGGAGATTTGATGAAAACCGACTATGTCAAATTTTACATAAAACCAATACCTTCTCATTAGAATGAGAATGTAAAAATGGAGTAGTTAAATTTTCAGTTTAAAAAGTTAATTTTCATCCAAACTGATGAATTCTCAACTAAAATGATGAATCTTCAACTGGAACAGTTTAATTTTCAGTTAAAAAATTGAATTTTCAACCAAAGAGATTAATTTTCAACCAAACTGATGAATTTTCAACTAAAATGATGACTCTTTTACTCGAATAGTTGAATTATAAACAAAAAAGATGAATTTTCAACTGAAATGATGAATCTTTAACAGGAATAGTTGTAATTTTAATCAGAAAGATCAATTTTCAACCAAGAAGATTAATTTCTAACAAAAAAAAACGAAAGTTTTCGTGGCTACAGACAGACAGACTACAGACAGACACCTTGGTAAAAATCGTTTTTTCTAGCTCAGGGGGTCTCAAAACGTGGAGATTTGATGAAAACCGACTATGTCAAATTTTACATAAAACCAATACCTTCCCATTAGAATGAGAATGTAAAAATTAACTTCTTGGAAAAAGGACACAAGCTTCAGTAACATTATATGTAAGCAAATTTTTCGCCTTAAAATGTATCTACAAATTTTCTCACAACCACTTCACGCCAAGATGCGTATTTTTAGTTTAAATAGTAACAAATAACATTGAAAGTAAACGAATTAAAATGGTAAAACGACACAAGTCGCAATAAAATGTTTAATATCAAAATTATTTTTTTGCAACACCCACCTCGAAAGTACTCCGTTCCATGTAGCTAAATTATATGCAAAGTGACTCATTCCGGATAAAAATTCGGGAATAATATTGGCGCATGCGCAGTTCGATTCTTATATACTTTCCACATCAGCGGAATGTACGCGCATGCGCACTTTGCAGATAAGCAACTTTCCGCGTCGCGACAATTCGGGGGCAACGTAGCAACAGCAGCGCTCAGTGTCCAAGCGAACAGCTGATGACACGTGCGAGGTTAAAGTTGACGTGTTTAGAGTGCAAGAGAAATTTTCCTTCTCATTGTCAAAAGAAGATGGACTTAAATAAAGATTCGAATCAAACTGGTGGAGAGTGTACTCCACCAGATAGTATATTAGTTATTTTCATATATTTCGATTTAATTTAATTAAAATTTTGTATTTTTGGAATTTGTTTTCGTTCCTCTGAGGGTTTCACCGAGTGCCCCCCACCCCCCCCCACCCGCAACTGTAAATATTCTTCTTTTGTCTTTCTCTTAGTACAACTTTCTCGGAAGGTTGTTGCAAAAAACAGCGTGTGATACACGTGCGCACAGGCAATTGCTGACTCGTGTGATTTCAGCATTCGCCTTCAGCTCTTCGCACTCGTCCTCGTTTTCGCACTCGCTTCGCTCGTGCGCTAACCTCCGACTCGTGCTTTGAGCCTCCGGCTCATGCTCACAAATTTACGCTCGTTGGCAATCGCCTATTTTGCACACTTGTATCACAAATAGCTATTTTCTTAACGGATGCGCACTTTTTTCAATTACAAAAACAAGAAAATAAAAATACATATGTTTCAATACCAATGCATCTTATGAATAGTTAGAATATAAATTTTCCACTTCTTTTCAAATTTTTGATTTGAATGAGGTAAATAATTAATTAAAGTTAACAAAATTAATTTTCAAACATTTATCTATCTTTCACTTGCAGTGAATTAATAATTAATTAAAGTTAGGAAAAATTTTTGCTAAATTTAAATATTAAATCACTCCATGTCAAAAATGGACAACTTTCCACCCTTAAACAAAGAGTATATTATTACCAATAAAAATAAATTGTTTAAGCAATTATTTTTGTCAACTTGAATTAATCATTACTTCAGCTTAATTGAAAAGTAGACAAAAAGTTAAAAATCCAGTATTAATATAGAAGGAAAAACTTAAAGTTGAAAAATGGTGGACATTTTTTGAAAAAAAACTGCATTTTTCTAGCATTAGTCTAAGAGAATATTATTGACTATAATAACAGATTGTTTAAACAATTATTTTTCTTATAATTAATTCAGTTTTACCTTACTGTAATTGGAAATTGGACAAAAAGTGGAAATTATTTTTAACAACCGCCACTTTATAACTATATTCTAAGAGAAAATTGCTAAAAACGATAATAAATTGTTTGAAAAATTTACGTAAACATCTAATTCTCAGCAGAAAGTAGTATCTCATGTATAAGCAACAATTTGCATTGAAAATAACATCAAGCAAATCATAATTAGCACCAAAAAGTCGCAAAACCCAATTTTTCACTAATTGGTTTTTTTTTGGGACCCTATAAAACACGCTTATGGGGAATATATTTGAAAGCAATATTTCATTCGTATTTTATGGCTAATCTCGAAAAGAAGTTTTGAATTGCAACTCAATTCACCTAATATTGATGATTCTAAATAGAATTTACAAAAACGTATTTTGTTTCTGATGGGAAATATGTGTGTTAAACTTGATGGGGCTTGCGCCACCTCTCAATATAATTTAAAAAAATTGAATTATTTTTGTGTGGATTCGAACGAATTTCCAGCAAAAATGTATGAAATTTCAACAACAAGAAAAAAACATTTTCCCATGCATTTTTTGTCCACCCTAGGGCACATCACTTGCGAAAACGAAGTCCCCTTGGAGGTTTTCAAACAAAGTTTCAAATTTCAATTTTAATGTTATCTGGATCTTGAAGTTTATTGCGCATCTTGTTTTACTTACCCAAAAAGTTTTATGTTTTTTCGTTTTCAAATTAAGTTTAAAAAACGGTATTTTTTGAAAAAATGAATTTTAATTCTTTTTTCTCTCCAACTCGTGGTCAGTTTGTCTGCTTTTGGCCAGATAGAGCAATCATTACTTGAAAACGTTTGTTGAAGAAAATATTATTAATTTTTTCTTACTCCGGGCATAAATTTGACTTTTATATCTTGCAGCGTTTCGCTTATCGAGGTAATTTTCAGCAGGAAAAAACTTCTTAGGACAATCATTATTTAATTAAGTTTCTACCATTTATAAGATTTATGGTTTGCCATATTAGATCCGGAATTTTGAATTTTCAAAGAATGATATCTGATTTGAATTCAGCAACCTGGAACCCCTAAATATGACGATTTTTGTCAAGTTTCTAACACTTTTCAGATTTGTTATCAAAAAGGGCGGATCCAGGAGGGGCACGATTGAGGCACCCCCACCCCCGAGATTTAAGACACCCAATTTAAAATTTAAAAATTTGTATACCAGGTACATAAAGTACTTAAGGTTTCCTAATTTCATTGAAAAATGCGAGCCTCCTAATTATGAGACCTCATTCTTAGTAAGTTTTCACACCCCGCTCCTTTTCTAAAGTAATTTTTGTCGACTAAATTTTTTTCGTGAATTTACTTAGGGCTCATCCAAAAATACCGTAACACGATTTGTGCGAGGAAGGTTTGGTTAAATCGTACTGTTTATTTTAATTGACAAAGAAGTTCAATTTTCAGAAACAGCTCAATTAAACCAAAAAAGAACAATATTTTCAACAAAATACTTGAATACTCAAGAAAGAAAGGTGTTTCAGTCAATAAAAAAGAAAAATTTCATCCAAAATGTAAAATTTTCATGTAAAAAAAATGGATTTTCAACCAAGAAGATTAATTTTCTACTATAAAAGACGAATTCACAACAACATAAATGAATTTTAAACCAAATAGTGGACTTTTCAAACTAAAACGAAAAGCTTTCTGCAAACAAGTTGAATTTTCAATCAAATAATTACATTTTCGATCCAAAAGATCAATTTTCAATCAAGAAGATTAATTTTTCACTGAAAATAAGAATTCTCAAAAAATAAGTAAATTTTTAACCGAATAGTTGAGTGTTCAAACTAAAAAGATCAATTTTTAACCAAAAATGAAACAGTTATATTTTCATTTAAAAAAATTAACTATTAATATAAAAAAATCGAATCCTCTACAAAATAGTTGAATTTTCAATCCAATAATTATATTTTCAACCAAATAGATCAATTTTTAACCAAGAAGATTATTTTTCTACTAAAAAGACGAATTCTCAACAAAATAAATACATTTTCAACTAAATAGTTGCATTTTCATCCAAGAAGATTTTTCTACCAAATAAGACGAATTTTCAGCGAATCACATAAATCTTCAACTGCATGGTTTAATTTTCAAACTAAAAAGATCAATTTTTTACCACAAATGGAACAGTTAAATTTTCGCATTAAAAAATTAATTTTAATATAAAAAATTAATCTTCTACAAACTATGGAATTTTCAGGACAAGCAGACGATTTTTCTATTCAAAAAGAGTTGAATTTTCAACCGAAAAATTGAAGTTTTAACAAAAAAAGTTCTTTTTCAATCGAATAGTTATATTTTAAATTGAGAAAATTAGTTTTTCACCCAAAAAAGGAATTTTCAACAAAATAAATGAGTTTTTAATCAAGAAGTTGAATTTTTAACAAGATACATGAATTTTGAACCAAATAGTGGAATTTCTATACTAAAAATATGAATATTTAACCAAAAATGCAATAGTTAAATTTACACTTTAAAAAATTAATTTAAATTGAAGAATAAATCTTCTACAAAACAGTCGAATTTTGTACCACATAGTTAAATTTACTACTTAATTGTTGAATATCCAAGACAAGGAGACGAATTTTTTATGCAAAACAGTTGAATTCTCCAACCGAAAATATGAATATTCAACAAAAAATTTAATTTCAAACAAAATACTCAAAATTTCAAGTTGAAAAAATTAATGATTACCCCCAAAAAGGAAAGCTTCAAAATGTAGTTCAATTTTCAACCTTAGAAATGAATTTTCTATTTAAATTGTGAATCTTCAATAAAAAAAAATAAATTTTAAAGAAAGTAGTTCAACTTCTAACGAATGACGCGAACTGTAAAACTATAAAGTTTCAATTTTCAATAAAAAATATAATATTTGATATTTAAGAAAAAATCTTTTAGATTTAAAGAAAAAAAATATAATTTAACCTAAAAAGACGAATTTTCAGCAAAATAGTTGAATCCTCAACCAAAACAGATTAATTTTCAACCACGCAGTTGCATCTTAACCTACAAAATTTGATTTTATACCAAAAAAGATTAATTTAAAACAAGCCAGATTAATTTTTTACCAAAAAGGACGAATTTTTAATCAAATGATTGAATTTTTAGTCGAAAAGGGATTACTTTTTAACACAAGTAGACTAGTTAAATTTTCGTTGAAAAACAATAATTTTCAACACAGAAAAGCGAATTTATTTTCAAAAAAGTTCAATTTTCCACCAACTTCTTGAATCTGCAAGCCAAAAGGACAAATTTTCCACAAAATGGTCGAATTTTCAATCCAATAATGTAAATTTTCAACAACTAAAGTTGAATTTTCAAACAAATACTTAAATGTTCTACCAAACTGTTGAAGTTTCAAGTAAAAATGATAATTTTTCTATAAACCAGTTGGATATTCAACCCAAAAATATAAATTTTCAATGAAAATGTTGACTTTCAAACCAACAGTTGATTTTTCAACTAAAATTATGAACCTTCAACCAAAAGAATGAATTTCTAATAAAGTAGTTCAACTTTCAACCAAGGAGTTGAATTTTCAACATAAATTGTACCCCATGTAAGAAGACATAGAAAAATCGTTGAACCTCTCCCCCCTTCATATACATTCTTTGAAGAAAATTCACAAGCACCCCCTCCGAAAATTGTATTGGATTCGCCCTTGGTCGTCAAATGATTACTGACTTTCGATGGATTTTCCAAGACGGAAAATTCGGAAAAACTTTCCTCTGTGATTTTTGCGTATTTTGCATTTAATTCGCTTTAGCCGTATTGAAGGATCATCCATGTTTTTCAATTCTTTGCCAAAATTCCAAATTCAAATTATGATTCTCAGCCCCTCTAGTGTAGGGGGGAGTATGACCTTTATGTACCCCCTCACACAAAAAAAGTAATTTGGCATTCAGAAAAGAAATTCAAAATTTGATTTCTTGGACAATTACTTAGTAGACTCACGATTCAGTGTAAAATAGGGGTGAGAAAGGTAGGTTTCAATTTACAAAAAAATATAATAGTCTCACGAAAATAGTACTATTGTCTGAATTCTCGCATGATATGCAATTCATGAAAAATTAAAAATCAGTCGAGTTTTTAAAACATTTTTACTACAAGTTTATTTGTATAAGAGTTTTTTCGGCAACTCAAGTTTAATTGCAGAGCATATGAATTCAATCGATGAATGACTCATATTTTACATTGACCTAACTAATCCAATACTTTTATAATAGGAATGATATTTGTCAAATAAATGAGCCTTTTATGCGAAAAGTATTTGTTTAATTAATAAACAAAACGTGGGCGAGTGATTTGGCGGAGACGTTAAATTGCGTGCGATTTCGTACAAACCAGTGAAAAAACAGAAAAACGTATGTTGACCCATTTTATTTATTTTCTAATAAAGAATCTTCTTTCCCTTATTATAAACATTCTATCAAGTTACTCCTTTCTATATTTTTCTTTTAAATTTATTTTTTCTTTTAGGTGCGCCAACGTATCCTTCCCATCCCGAGTAGTTCTAAGTTGATGATTTTTTGAAATATTTAAATTAATTAATAACTATATTTTTCTTTTACAACCAGAGGTAGAGCCATCCCGTCTTCACGAGGTTATTCCTGAGTATAGTGTTCTGTACCGTAAAGGAACTAAATCATGCATTGGAATCTTCCATGGGGATAAGTTTTACAATAGACGTGGTAAAAATGATAATTTAAATAACTACTAAATAATCTAGAACAAATATTAGAAGATTCTACCTCAAAGGTTCTTAGCTTATCAAGTTACTTTTCTGACAATTTACCCCTGGGGTATATTATAAAACAGTTTTTGCTCGATTTAAAGTGTACTTGCAGTACAGGCATCTCGCATTAAGAAAAGCGTTTTTATCTTTTTAACTAGAAGCCGTGCATAAATTACGTACATTTTTTGCTGAAAATTATAAACAAAATTAAATTTTAACAAAAATGTTAATTTCCAACCCAAACAGACCGAAAAAGAGGAATCTTCAACAAAAGACAAATTTTTCAGCAAATAGTTAAATTTTTAATCTAGAGGATTAATTCATTTCAAAAAATACGAAACAATAAACAGAAATTCGTTATCAAATAGTTTTACATTAGAAAAGATCAATTTTCAGTTTGAAAAACGAATATCGTACACAAAAGTTTAATTTCTACCAAATAGCGAAATATGAATTTTCAAACAAGAAGAATAATTTTCTAGCAAAAAGACGAATCTTTAACGAAACACATAAATTTTTATTTAAAAAAATTAATTGCCTACCAAAAAAGACAACAAATTACGTAAATTTTCAACGAAATAGTTTAATTTCTTAACTAAGAAAAATCAATTTTTATACTTAATTAGAATGTTTAAATCTTTATTTAAACAAATTAAGTTTCAATTTATACACCAACTGTACACACAAAAGTTCAATTTGCCACCAAATAGTGCAATTTTTTACCAATTCGTTAACATTTTTAAGCCAAAGAAAAGGACTTTCTACAAAACAGTTGTATTTTCTACTCAAAAGTTAATTTTTAACACAAATACAAAAAGGTGAATTTTGAACCAAATAGTTGAATTTTTAACCAGAAATATAAATTTTTAATAAAGAATAATAATTTTTTACTACAAAAGACGTATTCCGAAAAAAATACATAAAATTTCTTTGAATAGTTGATTTTTGTACCAAAAAAGACGAATCTTCAAAAGAATACATACATTTTCACCAAATAGTTGCATTTTCCAACAAAAAAATATGAATTTACAACAAAATACATAAATTTTTATCCAAATAGTTGAATTTTCATTCAAGAAGATTAATTTGCTACCAAAAAGGACAAATTCCCAACAAAACACTAGAAAAATTTGTTATCCAATAGTTTAAATTTTAACCAAGAATATTATTTTCCTACCAAAAAGACGAATACTCAACAAAATGCATAAATGTTTATTTGAATAGTTGAACAAATCTTCAACAAAATGCATATATTTTTAACCAATTATGTGAAAGCTCTAAATACTTCAAATTTTGTTTGTTTGTTTAAATAATCTGGTTATTAATCGTTTTGATATTTATTCTGGGACTTTGGCTAATTTGATTTAACAAATCGTTCAAAAGTTAGCTACGCTACCTATCAAAAATAAAAGGTTGTATTTTTCCATAATTTTCTCATAATTTTTTCACTTTTAATTTTTCTGCCAGACATTTTGCTCTATAATGCAATTAAAAGGATCAATCTAGGCAAACATGATTTCTTCAACTTAAAAAAAAAAATTCTGTGACGCGTAGACGCATTTCTATCAAATTGGAAATTTACATCATAACCACTGAATAAACTGTTTCAGCCACAAAAGACGCACCCTACCTAGTTGAAACGATAAAAAACCTAGCAGATGATTGGACTAAAAAGGCACATGTTTATGTTAAACAACCTTTGCTCAAATTTTATGTACACATATTTTTTAAATCTTTAAATTAATTAATGAATATATTTTTCTTACAACAAAAGGATGTCGAAGATGTCGTACTCAAATACTGACAACCAAAGATAATGATTTCGTAACGTCAGATGGCAGGCCTATTGGAATGTTTCAATATGGTGGCTTTACTAAGTTTATTGTCAAAGATTAGAAAGATTTGAGCACCCTCCATTTTCTTTGTCTCAATTTTAGACTCAACAAACCTTGCCTGTCCACTGCTATTGTTTTGCAATGTACCTGGGTACACGGTGAACTCACAGAAAAAACCCAAAGGGAAAAAGAGTTTCAGGTAAAAATTGTGGGGGTAATCTCGTCATACAAAAAAATTGACGATCGATACAGGTAAAATCAAACAGCGATATTTTATTTGCCTTTTTCCAATCTTCAGTTTTTTGCACGTCGAGATTACTCCTAGAATTTTACCCTGCAACGCGCATCAGTTTTTACCTTTTGTTTTTTCTGTGTCAAGGCGTACGCAGATGTTGAATGACTCACGGGTACCCATGGAGTTTTCCATGAGCTAAGGTTGCCTTCATCGATGCTAATATGTTTTCCACTCATCTAATTTTTCTATTTTTTCATTGCTTTTTTCAGTTACTTTGAATTGTATTATGATTTCCTCATAATATATTGACAACATGACGAATTATCAATGTCTCTGAGAAGTTTCCTTCCCTGAATCAATCAAATTAAATAAGCATGTTCAATAAGGCAGATTTGGCTCAACAACTCAAATTATATTTTAGGTCGTTAATAGACGGAGGTTTTCAGGTTAATTAATAATATAAATTACGACGTTTATTTCTGGCATAAATGTAGGTTATGAGCCATAATTATTATTATTGCACTGCATTGTGATCTATTATACTTATAGATTAAATTACAAAGTGTCAGAATTATAATAATTACGACTTTTATAATTGAAATTTGTTTTATGTTATAGCAATTTCATTGTTCTATATTACGGATTATAATCGTATAGAAATTACATTATAATTATTGATATTTCTTAATACGATTATATTGTTATTATTACAATATAATTATACTTGCGTTATATGGATAGAAGTGAAGCAAGGCGAGAGCAGGCGTCGGGCACAGCACGTCAGGACAGCAGATCAAGGAATGATCTGATTGGAGCGTTAGCCCCAAAATCCCCACGAAGTAGGAAAGGCCACGCAAAGCCTCATCGACTCGGGAACCAATGAGGCACAACCCGCCCCATCAGACCGAGCTGCAGCGCGCTCGCCAAGTGTGTCTGCATAAGGTTTGCGTGTTTCAGCCATACATCCATTCGGTCTGCCACCTCACAGCGCATTCACACCGGCGAGCCTACAGTAAGCCTGCCTAGAATAAGGTTGCTTAAACGAGAGTGCAGAAGCCGCATGGACTACACGTGTGCGAAATAGAGCTTATTCAAGGTAGGCTTACTCTTGGCTCGCCGATGTGATTAGATTCACCAAGAATCATGGATACTTGCTTTCAGTCGCCGACGCCTGACACCTGCTAAGCCTTGATTTTTCTCTCTCGCTGAGAATCACCAAACGGTTAGTCCTTCTGGGAGCAGTAGCCACGTCGCCTCGGGGTGACCAATTCAGCAGACGTCTTTCCCTACAACAAGGCCATCTTCTTATCCTTAGTTGTGTGTAATATTATTGTATTTAGTTTTAGAAATATTATACCCTGTAGTTGTCGAGAAATTACATTCTACATAATTTTGTCCTTCCAACTTTTAGGTAGAATTCACTTCCAATTTGGTTCTCTGTAATGCTTCAAAGCAGCAGTTAGTCACGTTTAAATAATCGAAGTATATTGCAGTAGCAGACTTAACAAGCTCGAGTCTGACGACGGTCCGTATGGCTTTGTCGCATGTCAGGATTCGTTTTTGTAACATTTGACAGATTTCTGTATTTTCTTCACTTACTCATCCGCAACAGTGTAAGGTTTGATCAGTATCGACTTATTTTTCCTCGATTTGAAGAGTCAGTCATGTCCAGTATTTATTCGTCATCAGTCACAGTACTTAAAATCTACTTCCGATTAATCGCCGTCGACAACTCCTGTTGTAATATTTTTTTGAATAAACATTTATTATTTAGTGCAAACAAATTTTATTATTGACGTCAATCCCTCTTATCTTCGGGTCAGTGGTATTCTGTGGAACGAACTTACAAGAATGAAACTTATTTCTCTAAAAAAGATCTACGAATTTTCTTCAGACCATTTTCTACTAAAACTTATCATTTTTGCTTTAATCGCAATAACGTTTTTTAAGGAATCATAAATTCCATTTTTAACCATATTATGCCAGACAAACAAACCATATATTTGACAAATTGTTCAGCACAGGATCTACAAAAGTAATTTAGACTATTTCTTTACTACGCTTTTGTTTTAATCACGATTACACATCTAAAGAAATAAGAAATTTTATTTCCGGCTAATCTATGCAACATACGAAAAAGTTTCACATAACGAATTTGAGCTTTCAAGAAGACCTACAAAGTCGCCTTTCAATATTTTTTGATTGAACAAAATTTTTCTGTTTAATTTAAAAAAAAATTAAAAGAAAAAAACAATATTTTTTTAATTCAGCTTGTAAAAATCAGTTTAAATTCATGAAAAAATTTAAGTTCTATGCCCATATTGGGCCCTTCCTTAATTTTGGGTCCTATGTCAGTTTCGGGCTGTATGTCCATATTGGCTTGTATAACGGACCACATAGAATAAGGAATGGAGAAGTTGTATGAGTTTTAACCACGTTGGGTATACAAAACCAGTACTGGTAACCACCGGTTAATTAAATAAATATATAATACAAAAAAAAATTAATTTCTTGATTTGTCTCTATAGTCCATAAATTGAAATAATATTTTTATTTTATCTTCTTATACTTAAAATTCAGAGCATATTTAGGTAAAAACAATGTAATTTTTATTATAAACTGAAATTAAACCGCTTAAAATTCATAACATTTCAAGTCTAGATATTGAATTTTTAACAAGATTGATGAATTTTCAACAAAAACGACGATTTTCCAACAAAATACATGAATTCTCAACCAAATAGTTGAATTTTGAAATAAAAATATCAATTCCCAACTAAAAATTAAATAGTTAATATTTCAATTAAAGAGATTAATTTTTCACACAAAAAAAAACATATGATGAATATTCAACTGAAATTAATGAATTTTAAACCAAAAAGATGAATTTTTTAGTAAATGAGTTTAACTTTGAACCAAATAGTTACATTTTCAACCAAGAAGATGAATTTTCAAACAAGAAGATTCATTTTGTACAAAAAAAAATTTCAACAAAATACATGAATTTTCAACTAGAAAAGACTATTTTTTAACTAAATGGTTAAATTGTAAACTAAAAATGATAAATTTTCAACTAAAAATGGAATAGATATATTTTCAGTAAGAAAATGAGTTTTCAATCCAGCTGATGAATTTTTAACTAAAGTAATAAATCTTAAAGTGGAATAGTTGACTTTTAAATCAAAACGATGAATCTTTAACCAAGAAGATTAATGTCTACCAATAGGCAAATTGTCAGAAATTTACATCAATTTTCAATTTAAAAAGATGAATTGTCATCTAAAAATAAATTCAATATTTCAATTTTCAATAAAAAAATTATCGTTTAACTATAGGGAAGAATTTTCAACTAATATGATGTTATATTCAATTGGAGTAGTTACATTTTTAGTTTAAAAAAATTCTAGCAAACTGATGAATTTTCGACTACAATGATGACTCTTCAACTGAAATAGTTGCATTTTAATTCAAAAAGATTAATTTTCGACAAAAAAATGAATCTTCAACTAGAATGAATAAATTTAAAAAAAATGGAATGGTCAAGATTGTAGTTTAAAAAAATTAATGATCAACCAAGGAGATGAGTTTGTGAATACCATTGTATAATTGAAAGAACTTACCTGCAAGTGAAGATCGATTGTAATTATATGAGCGCCTCCTCCGAATAGATTAACACGTAGTGCCCTAACTCCTGTTCAGACTTACCTCTCTGACTGACGGCAATTTGAGAAAAGGAGAAAGTAAACATAGATTTTATACAGAAAAAAGGAAATGTTTAATGACAGAACAGCGTTTCTGACAATCTTAAACACATAAAAATATATGTCAATCAAACTAGTCATCCAAGATGCAAGTAGCGAAACTTAATCTATCTTGTAGAATAGGCCGCTTGTAAAACATTGCAAAGGTTTGAGAACTTTTAGTACATCTTGCAGTTTTCCTAATGACATCTAGGTCTACCCCAAGACTGTCAGCTGCTGATGTGGCAGCAGGACAGGTACTATG
The DNA here is from genome assembly GCA_932195095.1 of Andricus curvator. Taxonomy (NCBI): domain Eukaryota; kingdom Metazoa; phylum Arthropoda; class Insecta; order Hymenoptera; family Cynipidae; genus Andricus; species Andricus curvator. Next base: position 93,904 of record CAKNYM010048812.1, read on the forward strand.
AGCGGAAAAAACTGTCGTATCAATACCGCATTTCGTTAATGTCGTCTTAACCCATCGACTTAATGTCTGTGCACAAACTGCTTTATGAGGCTTCCTAAACGATATAAATAAATTTTCGATTGACTCCGGCCACATAATTGACTTGAGTAAGTGAGACTCTAGTAGCGATGCAGCACAGAGTTTTTGAACCTTGTAATAAGATAAAATTAGGATCGGTTGAGGTTGATTTTTTCCCGATGTTTCAAACTGCTCAGGGATTCGAATATCAATACAGGATGTAGTTTTTCTAACGTCAAAATTTATAAGCGCAAAAGTCTGTATCTTATAATCTCTGACTAGAGCAAAAATAGTTGTGAGCTTCATCGATAAATCTTGAAAATCTAATTCCTTGTTTACGGATTCTGAAGAAAAGTAGTCGAGAACAGCTTTAGGGTCTCACGTATATTTATATCTTCGCCTCGCTGACCTTAGACTAGAAATACCTTTGAAAAACCTTTGAATTCTTGGATGAAAAGGATCTAAAGAATTTTTCGTAGCAAAGTTCCACCATTTTTATAAGGCAACGTTGTAGATTTTCATTGATGACACCTGAAGAGAGGCAACAAATATTTCCAAAGAATGCTCTGGAATTCTTTTAAGTCTCAGTGCTTGCCGGATAACCTGACGGCCACCAGGGTAAGGTTCCTCCAGAGCGCATAAGGTTCCCTATTAGAAAATGTTAAAAGATCTTCATGAGGCTCAAAATAAATTGGGTTTTGATGAAGCATTGACTGGAAAACAGGGTACCAAGGTTGGGTAGGCCAATCTGGAACCACAAAAACGCCCTCAGATCTTTCTGATTTTATTTTATTCAGAACTTTTAGAATTATAGAAAAGGGTGGAAAGTCATGAAAGAAAAACCTTCCGCAAGACAAAGTAGGAGCGTTAACTGCTACTGAGCCAGAAACTTTCTTCCAGGAACCTTAATATTTGCACTTTGCATTGGAACGACTAGCAAATAAATCAACCACAGGGTCACCGAAAACTTGAATTATTTTTCTGAGAGCAAAATCTGCTAATTGTTCCATGTCAAATGGTTTGACTGAGAACCTCGGAAAATCCAAGCAATTTGCCTGTGTCATCTTCCACTCAAATTTCCGTAAGGAAATTGGTTTGACGGACCTACGTGACAAATTGAGGATTTTACAAAGTTCTAAATGACGAGCTTGCTCATCCCAATGAATCACCCTATTGTGTTGGGACCCTTCCGCATTTCTAATGTATTAGCCTGTAAGTGCCGGAAAGCCTTCCCGGTCACGTAAACAGCTCACAACCGCGTGCCGCCGCCGTGTTTTCACCTCCGTGAAAACATTGCGGCAGGCTCAGGACACGTACGCCAGAGTCTCTCTTTATCCATCCCATGCGCGCTCTCTACCCTCTCAACTCTATAGCTCTCTCTATCTACTCTTATCTTTCCTCTCACTCTGGCGCACGGGTCGAAACCAGGGAGCTTAACCGGCACTTTTAACACTAGGATCCGGGAATAATTTAGCAATTAGTATCAAAATTATTAAATAAATGATTAAATAAATAAGAAGGGAAATCTTAACAAACACGGGGCCATTATATAGGGGAATATCAACGAGCAGTTAGAAAATTAATTATCGAAGGAAAACCCCTGGATAAAGAGTTGTTTAACCATTTTACGATGGATGTACATGCAACCGTGAACTCGGATGTGCACTTACATTCGCCGAGACTAGTAAAGTTAATGTAAAAATAACTAGTTTTGTTCGGCATAAATATTATAATAAGAACCTTTCATTTTTACTTTCAGAAATTAATTACAAATTATTTTTCTTACAGAAATGAAACCGTCGAGAATTCCAATACATGTATTGTAGCGTTTATATCGCTGCATGATCCGTTGCATTTGAAAACTACAACATTATGTATTGTAGCGTTACCCTAAATTTCGGAAATAAACTTCCAATACATTTAGTGGAAGTTTTATGCGGGAATTTTTAACAGTGTACCGTTTGTGATTAAAAGTGACAGTGATTATTTGTGCAGTGTAAGCGTCTCTTCCATCTGGTTGAGCAAAACCCGGCCGGCGGGCTAGTTTTCCGTTCGACCGATTAAATTCCTCTCCGTAAGAACGGAGCTTCTTGGCACTTCTTATTTTAGGAATTTTTGGAAAGCGGGACCAACACTCTCACGCCAGCGTGAGCACACGCTGATCACATAGGTCCTACCTCTTTTGTTCCACCGATCCGGTCCGAGTGCGGGAGGTTTTTTTCTGGACACTACTAAACCCCTTGATGACAGGGAGTGGCAAAAATACTCGCCCGAATATTCGTACGCGGAGGCGGCGGTTTCTACAGGCCGAGGAGGTCTCTCTTCCTGTAGAGGAACGAGAACGCTACGCCGCAGAACGACAGCTCGCGGCTATTGAAAGGCAGCGTAGGATCGCGCACAGAGCGCAGCAGAACAGGCGGCCAGGCGCGCTGCAGAGGAGCGACGGCGAACAGAGGAGACAGCTCGCCGCCAGGCAGAGGAACAGGCCCGACGTGACGCTGCCGAACGGGCACTACAGGTTATCGTCCGCCCTTCCGAGCCACAGGCACCTGGTTTGTTTCCTGCAGACGAGTGGGACCTGTTGGAGATTCGTCGTGGTCGTGAAGGAACGCACGATCCTCGTTCGCGAAAAGGAGTCACGAACCGTGCTGTTCCATTGTGGCTTAAGGTTCCAAAATTCATCGAGGAGCCTCGCCAAGTGTATCCACCTCGCAATATCACCTGTGGTGGACTATCGCCTGCAGCCGGCACCAGCCGAGGTCCAGTTGTCGTCCATAGTTATAATTCTCCGCCCTGTTCCAAGGGCCCTGAAGGTCCCACCTTCTGTCGCACTACTGACTCCTCAAGAATTTATCCACACTGTAAGAAAAATTTGTGGTAAATTTCCCATAAATGTATAGGAAGTAATTAAGCCACACAAGGATGGAAATTTTCCCATACCTCAATATGGGGAAATTTCCACACATGAATAGGAGTTTTTCTATACAAGGACGGAAATTTTCCCATACTTCAGTATGGGAAAATTTCCATATACGGATCGGAGTTTTCCCCTAAACGGATGAAAATTTCCCATATCTCAGTATGGGAAAATTTCGATCCGTATATGGGAAAACTCCGATTCATGTATGGAAAAGAACCCCATACTGAGGTATGGGAAAATTTCCATACGTAGATCGGAGATGTCCCACACCCTGTTGGGATTTTTCCCATACCTGATGCCGCCGAAATGTTCGCATTTTTTCTACGCTGAAGCAAATGGGTTAGCTGTCCCAGCTAGAAGTTTAGCTGGATTTCATCTCCTAAGAAAATTTAGCTGTATTACCTAAATATCTAGCTGTTTTAGCTAATTCTGCCATCTAGAAATTATCTAGGTAATTTATCTAGATGGAAAAATGAGCTAAAACAGCCAGATATTTAGGTAACACAGCTAGAAATTTAGGTAATGTAGCTACATTTTCTTGGAAGACGAAATCCCGCTAAACTTCTTGCTGGAACAGCTAAACCATTTCTTTCAGCGTACATTGAATTTTTACAACGGGTAAATGAAACACAGAATCATGATATATAGGTGAAATATAATTCGAAGTAGAATGTTATATAAAACAGGATATAGAGCTTCTATAAAAAATATAAAAATTTACAAAAATTCAATTCTCAGAAATAAAGCCAGCTTCCACTCCTATGCGGTCTATCAATTTTAGCACTTGAGGATTTACGGTATGGAGGTTCCTTTTATTCCTCCCTCTCTTGTGGCCCCCCTCAGGGCTGATTTTTTGGAATACCCTGCAAAAATTAAACAACAAAAATGATTACTTTGCAAATTATACAATATAAAATAATAAATGAGATGTTTCCTGGCCTACTTCCGACAAATACAAGGACCTGGTTGATGTTGAAGATCCTTTATTAACATTACAGGGAGTCTACTCAAATCTTGAAAAAAAATCCCTGATAATTTCAGGTTCTTTGCAGGTATTTCAAATTTTTTCCAGATATAATTTTTCATAGTACTAAAATAGTTAAATCTCTAACTAAAAAAGATCAATTTTCCACCAAAAAGTTGAATTTTGAACTCAAAGAGATGAATGAATTAAAAAAAAATCTGCCCGCTTCGCGGGCACATTCTCATTGCGCGCTTCGCGCTCGATTATGTATTCACCTCGCGCTACGCGCTCGGGCGTATCTACATCGCGCTTTACGCTCGGTTGCTCTAGATTTTTCAACTTCGTGTTCGACTTCGATGAAAAGAAAAAGTTTGTTTGCAAATATTATAAAATTATCAAAACCTCTACATATTAAGTGATTGTTAAATTTGTTTTTATTTTAGACTGAAAAGGAACTTCATTTACTCAAGGTTCTATCGACCTTAAGGAACACATTCTCATCCAGACACTCGCGCTTCGCGCTCGATATTTGATTTGAAAATCATTTGAACCTTGCGTTCCACGCTCGGTTCTGTGCATTTGATTTTTCTATTTTCAATGCTGTTTTTTACGGATAAAACAAAAACTACGCGTCATATCAAAAAGTGAATGATAAGAAATTTGTAGATCTTTTTTGGGTGCACAATTTTGGTGAAATGATCTTTTCTCGTATCTTGCATAGTTTCACAGCAAAATGGAATTTTTGATTATTTTTTTGTGCGATCAAAATTTGAATTTTTTATTTTTCAAAAATTTCAAAAAGTTGTTCTGAAAATATTATAGGGCGTTCAAAAAGCAACGTTTTTCTCTTCTTGACTTTTTTTCATATCGTGCGTTTTTCGGCTTAAAATGTACATTTTCGTTTGTTTTTTGGAATTTTGAAAATGCTATAACTCCAGTAATTTTTGTTTTATCACGAAAAGTCATTAGAATATTTTGTTCGTCATTTTGCGTACTACTAATAACCATACATAGAATTTTTAAATCTTCAAAAAAAGTGGTCTCAAAAATTTTCAAAATGTGCTCACTTTTTGAATTTTCATTCAAAATAGCTGGTTAACGAACTCGTTCTCTATTTTTCGGGCATAAAAAAGTGTGCCAAAGCTCAATCAAATCTGATCATTTTTTCGAAAGTTATCGTGGCTACAGACAGACAGACAGACAGACTACAGACTACAGACAGACAGACACCTTGGTAAAAACCGTTTTTTCTGGCTCAGGGGGTCTCAAAACGTGGAGATTTGATGAAAACCGACTATGTCAAATTTTACATAAAACCAATACCTTCTCATTAGAATGAGAATGTAAAAAAGAGTTGAACTTTCAACAAAGTAGGAATAGTTAAGTTTTAACCAAAAATCTTATTTTGAACCAAGAAGATTAATTTCTACAAAAAAATACGAATTTTCAATTAAAAAAGACAAATTGTCAACCAAAATAGTAAATAGTTAAATTTTCAGTTTCAACAATATAATATTCTACCAAAGAAATGATTGTTTTAACTGAAATGATGAATTTTCAATTGAAATGTTGAATCCTGGAATGGAATAGTTTAATTTTAAACTAAGAAGATTCATTTTTAAATAAAATCATAATCTTTAACTATAATAATTCAATTTTCAAGCAAAAATATGAATTTTCAACCAAGAAGATTAATTTATACAAAAAAAAGACAAATTTTCGAATAAAAAAGATAATTTTTTGACAAGAAATTGAATAGTCCAATTTTTAGATTTTTTTAACGAAAATGATGGAATATCCAACTGGAATAGTTACATTTTCAGTTTAAAAAAAAAAGTAATTTTCATTCACAGAAGAACCGAATTTTCAATAAAGTAATTCATTTTTCAAGCAAAGAGATGAATTTTCAATTAATATGACAATCCTTTAACTAAAATTTAATATTTTTTAACAATCGAGTTCAAATTTCAAGCAAGTAATTAAATTGTCCAAAAATGTAAGTTAAATTTTCAGGTGAATAAAATTAATTTTCGATAACCAAAAAACACATTTGCAACCAAAGTGATCAATTTGCAACTGAAATTATGAAATATTCCATTCGAATAGAAACATTTTCAGTTGAAAAAAATAACTTTCAATACAAAAAAATTAATTTTCAAACAAATAGTTACATTTTCAAACGAAGAGATGAATTTTAAAGTGAAATGATGAATTTTGAATTGGAATAGTTCCATTTTATACAAGACAGATGAATTCTTAACTCAAGTGATGAATATTTCATTGAAACAATTGAATTTTCAACCAAAAACATTAATTTTCAACGAGGCAGATTTATTTTTTACGAAAAAAGATGAATTTTCAACTAAAAAGGATAAGTTTTCAACCAAAAATTGAATATTTTAATTTTGAGTTAAAAATGCTAATGTTACATTCTCAGTTTGATTAATAATCTCAAACCAAAAGAACCGAATTTCCACCAAATAGTTCACTTTTGGACCCAAGAAATGAATTTCTAATAAAAATTTTTAATCTTCGACAACAAAAAATCCATTTTCAAGCAATTATTTTAACTTTAAACACAGTAATGAAATTCTCATACCAAAAAAGATAAATTCTGAACAAGAATTGTAGTAATTGATATATCACCCAAAAGCGACAAAAGAAATTCAAAATTTCATCAAAAACAGTTGAATTTAACCAAAAAAAGACGATTCTTTAAGAAGAGCTGAATTTTTCATTAGGAAAGATTTTTCACTCAAGAGAGAGACAAAATTTGCAAACAAACTATTGACTTTTCAAGCAAAGAGATCAATTTTCAACCAAAACACATAACCTTTCAACCAAATACTTGAATTTTGGACTAAGAATGATCAATGTTCATCGAAAAATAGAAAAGGCTAATACAGTAACATAAAGCTATTTTTTACGAATGAAGAATCATTGTTATTCAATTTTAATTTGCAACAAATTAAGCAGGCTCTCAAAAAAGTTCCCTGACTTTTAAAAAACTTCCCTAACATTTCCAGGTTTTTCCAGGTATATAAAAATTCCCTGACAATGCCAGGTTTCCCAGGTACCTTAGACACCCTGCATTAGTCGAAGTTTCGAGTGTCCATACGCCCTCCCTATCAAGACAGTGAAAATGTGTTGCAATCATTTCAGAGTCCTTTTTTACACAATATGTAAGAGAATCATAATCAGGATAAAAATGCAACTGTTTGGCTGAAAATTCTCAAATTTTGTTAAA
>CAKNYM010048812.1:101101-141520 GCA_932195095.1 Andricus curvator
CCTTTTTGGTTGAACATTCAACTGTTTTGCTAGAAATTCAATTACTTTGTAGAAAATTCAGTTTTTGTTTCAAATTCACATTTTGTTCTTGGAAAGTCAGCTGATATTTTTTATGGATGAAAATTGAACTTGGTCTCCTTAAATTTAAAACAAATAGTGAATGTTCTACAAAGTAATTGAATATCTAGCAAAAGAGTTGAATTTTCAACCAAAAAGGATGCCTTTTTAACAAAATTGAAGAGTTTTCAGCCAAACATATTAATTAAAACAGATGCATTTTTAAATCAAGGAGGATACTGGCGTCAGCCAGTAGTTCCGGAAAATCTTATAGCCAGAGAACATTTCAGGAGGTATTTTATTCATCTAGCCGGAGGGATATGCGAAATTTAGCGTCAATCTAGATTCTAGACGGACGTTTAAGCACCTCGTAATTCAGCACACTTTCCTTATGCGAAAACTAAAATGTCGCTTGGCAAGCGGAAAAGATGCTAGAATTACGTGAATGCATTGCATCGACGTGTGGAAAACTGACAGAAATATATACTTTTATCACTTTCAAAGGTTTCTCTGTAAGAAAAAAACAGACAGAGAAAGCCAAAAATGTTAAATAATGCTTTAAAAAGTCTGCACTACCTACGGGACGCGAATGGACGCAAAGGTTACACAAGTATTACATTTACGTTGCAGCAACGCTTGCTACAACTAATACGTGCTACACAGTTATATATAGAAAATTAACTTACCACGTATTTCCAGAATTCCAAGTATTTCCAAGTATTCCAAGTTGCTTCCTTCTTCTTTCGGTAAAAATGCCTATTTCCGCTCAAACTGATTGCACACACAAACCACTCACAAACACTCGAAGTGCGAACTATTATGAATCATACGCAATCATACGCTCGACGCCATGATTGTATTATAGTCTGCTCCTTCACCTCCATTCACCATGGTTACAGCACATGCGCGCTTCACTCGCCTGCGTACTATGCAGCCGCGCATCAAAGTTCTATACATGACTGGAGTATTCCTATACCAGGTGTAGGGAATTTTCGATGAATATAGGAAATTTCCTAGAGAGGAAAGGATAATTCCTATGGTTGTGTGGGAAATTAAAATATATGGGAAAATATCCATACTTTCGTATAGGAAATTTACGATTATTTCTTACAGTGCAGATTCGGCTTCTACCTTCCTCAGGGACACCGCGAATCGCGGACGAGGTCCGATCAGCATCCCCGGCTCGCCCGGACGGCGCCATTGACGTAGCAGAACGAGAACGCACCCCGGTTCCCCCTTGTTCCGCCGAGGAAACGGGTTCCAGTGACGACGTCCTCTTTCTTTCAGCGGACCAAACGCCGGAGACGTTCTCTCCATCTTTGTTGTCGCCAACGTCGAAGCGTTTCTGGGGAGACTTCTAGGTCGTTGTTCTCTTCGAAAATCTTTCAACATCGACACTTGCCACAGGGCATGAAAGAGTTTGATGCGTGGCTCAACGGCAAGACCCCTGCTCAGCCGAAACCTCGTCCTGCTAGCTAAAACTAGCCAGGACCCCACGAGCACCGGGTCTCGGCCACGTCAGGCCTCTCTCTCCTTTTACTTTCACTTTCGCGAGCGAGATCACTACACCGCGTTCCTCGTACCACGTGCGTACTATCCTTCTACCCTCTTCTTCCCCTTACCCTCTCGCACCCTACCGGTTTATCCTACTCCTCCACTCATTGAAACTAACCCAAGTAGATAACACAATTCATATTCCATTTCTGGCTCAAGTCTTCGTGATTCAATTTCTGCCTCAATATTTTCCTTAGAGCTGATACAGAAAGCGAATATCCATAATCGGCGTGCCTCGCACCATTCCCAAATCTCTCTCGCTATATTGTTAAAATGACCATACTGTGTACACTGAGAAACCCTTGTTTGTATTTCTTGTTAAAAATCACACTAGATTTTACTATCTGAACTTTGCAATGAGGGGCAAAAAGCAAATTTTAATAATATTTACTAACCTCAATAGTAACTCGTAGCTACTTAAAGAATTATAAAATATATTGGAATAAAAGTTAAAACTATTGCATTTATTGTAAAAGACATTTGAAGTATTTATTAACCTCTGTAGTAAAACTGCAAGTCTGCACTACTGCCATTTACTAATTTTGATAGGAGAAAATAGTAAATTTGTTGGATTAATATCTGTAGAGGATAACAGTATTTACAAAGTACTGTAGTAAAATGATGCGCAGGAACCGTGCGCACCGAATTACTAACTGGTCAGCAAAATATGCTACAGTAAGAATAGTAAAAAATATAAACACGTGTTGCTAACTTTCACACAAGCCTACCTACACACATATTCTACATTTAATGCATAATTCACATTTATTTAAATTAAGAATTGACAACATTAGAAATTACATATATGTATATATTCTTAAAAGATAGTATTATATTATAAAGCTGAAACAGAAAAATCGAGTTAGAAGAAAACGAAGCTGGCGGGAATCGAACACGCGTCTCCGGGACAGCAGTCGGGCGATGATCCATCTACCTATAAGACATTTTGAGACTCAGAATGAAAACTTCCATATGACCTAAATGATAGAAAGTTTATTGGTTCTAATTCATTTAATCTTTAATTGATTAATATTGATGATATTTTTATAATTTTAAACAACACAATTTTTAATGTAATTAAAATAAGTAAATTTTTTTTTTAAATTACGTTTTTTTGCGGATTTTGAATTGAAACATAAATTAAATGTCATTTTCGCTACCTAAAAGTAATTCTAAATTGTAAATCTTCAAAATTAAATTATTTTAAATGTAAATGAAACGTAGGTAGAATATTTATTATAAATTTAACTATTTTTATAACAAAAAACACAATTAAAAGTAAATTTAAAGCATATATTTATATTTCAGGAATACAACATTTTGAAAATTCTTTACGCCACAGTAAAATCTTAACCTCCAATCCGTTGATCGGCGATCGACACACGTCGGATGCACTCGGCTGCGCTCGGTCCAAGGCTCGATACCGTCTGCTAAATCAGTTAGTAATATTTGGGACCAATTTTAATAATTGGTATTAACCTTTGTTACAAAAAGTAGAAAATGTGCATAATGCACATCGTGTTCCTACAGACAATAGTAATTTCTTCTACATATTTAGTATATTATGTTATTTAAAATACTTATTACTTTTATTCTTTTTGTACAATTTATTAATTTCTCTACTAATTTTTCCTACATCGGATTTTACTACAGAAAATAGTAGGGCTTGCTATTACCAAATAGGAAATCTTCTTATAAAAATAGTATAACTTATTATTTATGTATTAAAATGTCGAAATTTAAGCATTTTGCCCCCATTTGCTATCCGTTTTAGTAATTTTTCTAACCTAAAGTTTCTCAGTGTACCTCCCATTCTATTAATATAACAGATGGCAGTCGTGTTATCTATTCTCAAAAGAATGTTACATGATTTTGAATGCTTGGCAAAACAGTTGAGACCAAAGAATGCGAATTTAATTTCTAAAAGGTTTATATTTAGAACCTGTTCCTCCTTTGTCCAAAAGACGTGAGATCTTTGAGAATCACAAGCAGTTCCCCAACCAGGTAGAGAAACATCCGAGAAAATCTCGATGGTGAATTCTGCCTCCTTCATGGACCTATAGCCCGTTAAACTATGGCTTTCCCACCACCACAACCTTCGTGTTTCAATTTAATATCATGTGCGCGTCATAATTATAGAATAGAGCTGGACAACAGGCTATTGAAGAACCGATAAACTGGGCAAATTCTCTAATCTTGCATTGCAATTTTTTTTAATTTTCTCTAAATGATTGAGGACAGCAAGTCTCTTGGATTCAGCGAACTGTAAAACCATTCGTGACGAATTAAACATTAAGCCTAAAAATTTACGGATGTTACTTGGAACTGTCTAACTTTCTGCCTCGTCAATAACAGAACCGAGTTTCTTTAATACCTTTTTGGTCGCAATTAAATTTTTTTAACAGTCAGAGTAGGTATTACCAATTAACAAAAAATCGTCCAGATTATTAACGGACAAAAAACCAGACTTTCTGAGAAGGGACACTGCAGGCCTTAAAAGCTTCGCGAAAACATAAGGAGCTGTACAAAGACCAACGGGTACGCACGTGTATTCATAAGTTATACCGCCGAACTCAAATCTCAGGAATTTTCTGTCACTTTCGTGAACCGAAATTGAATGAAGAGCGTCCTTTAGGTCTAAGGTTACCATAAAGTAGTCCCTACTTATTAATTTGTTTTCTGTCTTATGATCCTCAAGTTTGAAATGGTACGTGAAAATAAATGTATTCAAGTCTTTAAGATTCAAAATGAATCTGTTACTACCATCTGGTTTAGGAACTAGGAAAATGCTAGAAAGAAATTGGCCCGTTGCAGGATTTCACTCGCGTATGACGCCCCTTTCTGTAAGTTGAGAAATTTGAAAAATCATTTGGTGCCTTTCTGCAGTAGACCAAACAGTACGTTTAACAAAAGTTTCATGAGGAGTTGACAGAAAAGGGATTTTCTGTCCCCTAACCCAAGACAAGATTTTTGGGTCCGATGTTATAGCCTTCCACCCCTTAACAAAATGCCTCAATCTACCCGCAACATTACTTATCGAGCCAAATCCTTCCTCCTCAAATCCTTGGTGCGTGATGAGCTCGATTGAGATGGTTTTGGCTGAAACCGTTGATTCCTCTGGGGATGGGGTTAACTTTGCACGTAGCAACTTTGCACGTGCCCAACTGTGCAAGTCGATGGTCAGACGGACAACTGAGCACGTGCCATCTGTGTACGTGCACAGTCGTTACTTGGAGAACTGTGCACGTGCACAGTTATCCAAGTGACAACTGTGCACGTTGAAATTTCAAAGTTCACAGTTGTCCAAGCACCATCTGTGCACGTGCACAATTGTCCAAGTCACAACTGTGCACTTCGAAATTGAGACGTGCACATTTGTCCAAGTACCATCTGTGCACGTGCACAGTTGTTCAAGTGACAACTGTGCACGCCGAAATTTCGACATTCACAGATGGGCTCCTGTGGACTTGGACGTGCACATATGTCACTTTCCTAACTGTGCACGTGCACATATGTCACTTGCCGAACTGTGCACGTGCAGAGATATCGCTTGTCCAACTGTGAACGTGCACATATGGAACTTGCCTAACTGTGCACATTTATGTCCGTACGTATGGGTTTATAGAAGGGTGGTCCTTTATATCAACGTATAATGAATTTATAAAAGTTAAAATTATTCAAACGTGGTGGAATGAAGCGTACTAACGTTTTTAAAGTTAGTTTAAAAATATTTTGAATATTATTTTTATGAAATTATTCCTTCCAAATTATTATAGATATATGAACATCTCTTTTTGTTCGACCCCCTTGAAAACGCGCCATTGCATGCACGTGAAGCAGGCGTCATGTGGCCGCCTCCAGCCCAGTGACGTTCGCACATGCGCACTCCGCCTCCTAGCCGACATGAAACTTTACGCCCGCTACATGAAACCTTACGCTCGCTACACATACACATACAGTATAGTGTTTGTCAAGGGCGTACGGTTATTTTGACTTGTCAAAATAGCCTTCTTTACGCCCTCGATACACAATGTACTATTTTAAATTTGCTTTTCAATACTTTTATCTTATTAAGCTTCTTTGAGTCTCCCAGTGCGTATGGAGACATCTGATGTCCTTAGGACGTCCTATCGACGACTAACTACCATGCCTATTTGGTAGGTATTTATTTTGTACAAGTAACTTATCTGTCTTTGATTTCACAAAATCGGTTATTTATTTTATGTATTTTCTTATGATGTAACAAAAAGTAAACTCAAAAAGAAATTTTTTTCAATAATTTTTCTCAAAGTTTTAGTGTTGTTTATGTGACGATGTATAATGACGAGTTACACATTTGTTTTCGCCATTGGTTAGTGAACTCTCAAGGTTTATTTATTTGTGTGGTACACATTTTTTTCTTCAAATTTTCTTAGCCTACCACCCAGATTTGTTCGAATACAAAAAAAGGAGGCACGTATTTTTTACATTCTCATTCTAATGAGAAGGTATTGGTTTTATGTAAAATTTGACATAGTCGGTTTTCATCAAATCTCCACGTTTTGAGACCTCCTGAGTCATAAAAAACGATTTTTACCAAGGGGTCTGTCTGTCTGTAGTCTGTCTGTCTGTAGCCACGATAACTTTCGAAAAAATGATTAGATTTGATTAAGCTTTGGCACACTTTTTTATGGCCTAAAAAGAAAGAACGAGTTCGTTAACCAGCTATTTTGGATGAAAATTCAAAATGTGAGCACATTTTGAAAATTTTTGAGACCACTTTTTTTCAATATTTGAAAATTCTATGTACGGTTGTTAGTAGTGCGCAAAATTACGAACAAAATATCCTAATGACTTTTCGTGATAAAAAAAAATTACTGGAGTTATAGCATTTTCAAAATTCCAAAAAACAAACGAAAATGAACATTTTAGGCCGAAAAACGCACGATATGAAAAAAAGTCAAGAGGAGGAAAACGTTGCTTCTTGAACACCCTATAATATTTTTATGACAGTTTTTTGAATTTTTTGAAAAATAAAAAATTCAAATTTTGATCGCACAAAAAAATAATGAAAAATGAAAAATTCCATTTTGCTGTCAAACTATGTATCATTAAACAATACGAGATACGAGAAAAGATAATTAAACAGCATTGAAAATAGAAAAATCAAATTTGTAGACGAATAACACGAGCTACGAAAAAAATGACATAAACAAAATTTGTTCATCCAAGGAGGAGGTACAAATTTGTTGTGAATCATGTTTCGATAGGATGCCTAGTTTTTGTTTTATTCGTGAAAATAACATTGACAGTAAAAAAAATCAAATTTTTGAAAAAACAATGCAAGGTACGAAAACAGATAAATGAACAAAAATTGTGCATTAAAAAAAGTTTTACAAACTTGTAATGAATTTTTGTTGTAAGAATATATTCAAAATGAAAAAAATTAACTTTTTTTAAAAACGGCACAAGCTAAAATAAAATTTTAACTAATAAAATTTGTCGCCTAAATTATATAATTATTTTTCATTTAAAATCAAATAAAAATTTAGTAATTTGTATATGAAGAACATATAACACGAAGCACAAAGTGCGCGCTCAGTGTATTTACCAAATCGCGCGTCGTAAGTGCGCTCAAACTTTTTTGTTTCTATCATACGGTGCACAGAACCGAGCGTGGAACGCAAGGTTCAAATGATTTTCAAATCAAATATCGAGCGCGAAGCGCGAGTGTCTGGATGAGAATGTGTGCCTTAAGGCCGATAGAACCTTGAGTAAATAAAGTTCCTTTTCAGTCTAAAATAAAAACAAATTTAACAATCACTTAATATGTAGAGGTTTTGATAATTTCATAAGATTTGCAAACAAACTTTTTCTTTTCATCGAAGTCGAATAAGAAGTTCAGAAATCTAGAGGAGCCGAGCGTAAAGCGCGATATAAATACGCCCGAGCGCGTAGCGCGAGGTGACTATATAATCGAGCGCGAAGCCCGAGATCCAACAGTCGCGCGCCCTAGGCGCGCTCAAACTTGCGAGCGAAGCGAGCCGCACGCGATGAGAATGTACCCGCAATGCGGGCAGATTTTTTTATTTTAAAATCAATTGATTTTTAGGGGTCCTTCAAAGCCCATAAAGTTTCACGTGTATTTCCTCTGGAAAAAAGGCATGACTTTTCTTGAAAATTATCTGCTAAATACTTCTTCAATTCAACCACTATATTTCATTTTTATAGGGTTTCGAAAAAATCTCCATAATTGCAAAAATGAAGTAATATGTCCCAGTGAAAAAAAGTTCCCTTGCTGAAGCATTGGTCTAAAATAGATAAAAAAAAGTTTAAAGTTCGACAGATTCCAGAGTTTAACTTTCACAAAAACAACTAAAACCTTACTTACTCTCTCTATTTATCATTTCACATTGGCCTAATTTTAAGTTCTTTTTCGTA
The DNA here is from genome assembly GCA_932195095.1 of Andricus curvator. Classification (NCBI taxonomy): domain Eukaryota; kingdom Metazoa; phylum Arthropoda; class Insecta; order Hymenoptera; family Cynipidae; genus Andricus; species Andricus curvator. Next base: position 109,133 of record CAKNYM010048812.1, read on the forward strand.
CCAAAATTCATGATTGTTTCCGATTATCAAAACTCTACGCATCACTCCAAAGGTAAGATTCATAAATCTATTAAAATTGGTTAAAATCGATATTTCCTAGTTTGAATAATAATATTTTGCAGCCCAAAGTTCGATTGTTAGATAATAAACTTTCTTAGACTATAGCCAGACACTCACTTTCGAGTAATTCATACAATTCGAGGAATTCATAGATTTCCATGAATTAATAAAATTCGGTGAATCCATGTAATTCGAAAAATCGATAGAATTGAAGGAATATAGAGAATTGAAGGGATTCAGAGAATTCGCAGCATTCAGCAAATTCAACGCATTCAGTGAATTCAAGGAATTCAGCAAATCCAAGGAATTCAGAGAATTAAAGGAGTTCAGAGAATTAAAAGAATTCGAAGAATTCAATTTATTATGAGAATTCAAAGAATTCAGAGAATTCCAGTTATTATGAGAATTCCAGAAATTAAAACCATTCTGTAAATTCTCAGGATTTTGAATTCTTTGTATTCATAAAATTCTGGGAATGCCTGAAATTCTCTGAATTCCTTAAATTTTCTTAATACTCTTAATTCTCAGAATTCCTCAAAATCTATGAATTTTCTGAATTCCCTGAATTCCTTGAATTCGCTAAATGCCTTCAATTTGCTGAATGCCTTGAATTTCCTGGATCCCTTGAATTCTCTGAATCCCTTGAATTTTCTGAATTCCTTAAATTCTCTGAATTCAAGGAATAATCTAAATTCCTTGAACTCTCTGAATCCCTTGAGTTCTTTGAATCCCTTGGATTCTCTGCATCCCTTGAATTCTCTGGATCCCTTGAATTCCTTAAATTCTTTGAATTCGATGAATTCCTTCAATTTTCTGAATTCCTTGAATTATCTGATTTCCTTGAGTTCGTTGAATTCCTTGGATTCGCTGAATGCCTTGAATTTTCTGAATACTTTGAATTCTCTGATTCCCTTAAATTCTCTGAATTCAAGAAATTCTTTGATTTCCCTGAATTCGTTGAATTCCTTGAATTCGCTGAATGCCTTCAATGTGCTGAATGTGTTTATTTCTCTGAATCCCTTGAATTCACTGAATCCTTTGAACTCTCTAAATTACTGAAATTCCCTGAATACCCTGAAGTCTTTGAATTCCTTGAATTCTCTGAATTCCATGAATTCTCTGAATTCCTTAAATTTTCTGAATTCATTGAATTCTCTAAGTTCTTTGAGTTCTCTAAATTCCTTGAATCCTCTGAATTCCATGAATTCCTTGAGTTTGTTGAATTCCTTGGATTCGCTGAATGCCTTCAATTTGCTTAATACCTTCAATTCTCTGATTCCCTCAAATTATCTGAATTCCTTGAATTCGTTGAATTCCTTGAATTCGGTGAATGCCTTCAATATGCTGAATGCCTTGAATTTTCTGAATCCCTTGAAATCTCTGAATCCCTTGAATTCTCTGAATTCTTTGAATTCGTTGAATTCCTTGAATTCGGTGAATTCCTTGAATTCGGTGAATGCCTTCAATATGCTGAATGCCTTGAATTTTCTGAATTCCCTGAATTCTCTGAATTTCTTGTATTCGTTGAATTCTTTGAATTCGTTGAATTCCTTGGATTCGATGAATGCCTTCAATTTGCTGAATGCCTTAAATTTTCTGAATTCCCTGAATTCTCTGAATTTCTTGTATTCGTTGAATTCCTTGTATTCGTTGAATTTCTTGAATTCGATAAATGCCTTCAATTTGCTGAACGCCTTGAATTTTCTGAATTCCCTGAATTCCTTGAATTCGATGAATGCCTTCAATATGCTGAATACCTTGAATTTTCTGAATCCTTTGAAATCTCTGAATCCCTTGAATTCTCTGAATTCCCTGAATTCCCTGAATTCTTTGAATTCCTTGAGTTCGATAAATGCCTTCATTTTGCTGAATGCCTTGAATTTTCTGAATCCCTTGAAATCTGAATTCCTTGAATTCTCTGAAATTCCCTGAATTCTCTGAACTTCCTGAATTCCTTGAGTTGGATGAATGCCTTCAATATGCTGAATGCCTTGAATTTTCTGAATCCCTTGAAATCTCTGAATCCCTTGAAGTCTCTGAACTTCCTGAATTCCTTGAATTCGTTGAATTCATAGAATTATCTTCTATTCAGCATATTGGCCAACGGCCATACCACGCTGAAAACCCCAGTTCTCGTCAGATCACTGAAGTTAAGCAGCGTTGGACGCGGTTAGTACTTGGATGGGTGACCATTCAAGAATACTGACATGAGTGCTGTTGGCACATCGTGGGTGTGGTGAGCCCACACTTGTAGTTATTTATAACTACAAGAAAAACCTAGAAACACTACCCGAATCGGGTAGTGTCACGCCTACCCTGAAAGGGAAATGGTTTAATGGTATATATATATATATATCTGAATTCCTCGAATTCTCTGAATTCCCTGAATTCTTTGAATTCGTTGAATTCCTTTAATTGGATGAATGCCTTCAATTTGCTGAATGCCTTAAATTTTCTGAATTCCCTGAATTCTCTGAATTTCTTGTATTCGATGAATTCCTTGTTTTCGTTGAATTTCTTGAATTCGATAAATGCCTTCAATTTTCTGAACGCCTTGAATTTTCTGAATTCCCTGAATTCCTTGAATTCGATGAATGCCTTCAATATGCTGAATGCCTTGAATTTTCTGAATCCCTTGAAATCACCATTCATTTTTCTCATTTACTCAATTTCCTGAGAACTATTTATTTGTTAACATTTTTTACCAATACAATTCTTGCTGAAATTATATTCTCAAAGAATGTATTCAGTGAATCCATGTAACGTAAAATTTACTATTAATAATAGTAAATGGCGATATATCATTTGAAGATTTCAAGTACACGTTATGTAATTTAATATATTTAAAAAAAAACATAATTTTTGTACAACGACATTTGCGGGTACTTTCACGGCCATTTTTGTAAATGTAAGAATCAATATACATAGCTAAATCATTAAAAAATTATTACTTATAATTTTAAAAATCATATTCTGATCCGATTCTCAGTTCTCAATCTAAAAATCAATAAACATGTATTTGCACTGTAATGTTTAAATGAATTTTTATAGAAAAAGAAGAGCGTGACCAAATACGTTGCTAAATAATTAAAACATATGTACACGTTATGTTGAAAAATTGAATTCAAATACTCATTTCACGGCCATTTTTGTAAATTTGTGAATCAAGAAACATCGCTAAATCATTAAGACATTATCATATTAGAACGTTCAAATAATTCAGAAAAACAACAGCGTACGACAAAACATCGCTGAATAACAAAAATATATTCACATATCATTTTGAAAATTGAATTAAGATATATGCCTCTCTTTTTTCGTGATTATCTCAGCGATATATTAAGACCCACTCCTCCATGCTTCGGGGATGTAAATTGAAAAAATTCAAACTTCGATAAATTAAAGCTTGGAATCTTCTCTTTGGAATGACATCGAGAACATAATGAAATATTCACTTGTTCTCGAATTATAATACAAAATGTGGAAGCATGGCCAAGACGAAAATCAGTTCGTCGAGCAGCAGTCGAATGTCGAATTTAAATGTTTTGTTAACGTGCACGGAAAAAATTTATCCGTAAAAAAGTCACGAACTAGTAGCTAGCTCTCGGATATGAGAAAAATTCATCGGATATTTATGTATTTTCGTAAATAACCTGCAAACTTTGAGAAAGATTGACGAACTCGATGTGAAAATTCTAAAACGGTTCATCACTTTTTTTTTACGTGAATAATTACAAAAATATTACGAGTGATTGGGAAAAGATTCTCAGAGCACTCACGAGCTTGCCCGACAAATCTGGGAACTCGAAACTAAGTCTCCCTGTACGTGGCCCACGCATACACGCGCGGTGCGTGTGTGCGCTCGTATGTGTGCCTCGAGCTCGTCGGATGAGTGGCTAGACGTTTGATAATACCTATTTTGTTTGGCCTTGATGGCTGCGCGCGTTTACGCACTCCTGGTTTATGTTTAGAAACTGGTGAGTCAGCAGTGTTTGAGGTTCGAATCTTCTGAGTTGCGAATTTATAAATTAATATAAAATTAAATCGCAAAAATAAAATTTTTCCTCTTTTTATTTCAGTCTGAAATTTTCAGGAACTGTTCGTAGGAAATTCGAACTGTTCGTAAGAAACTTCGAAATTTATCCATATATTTCTCATAGAAATAAGGATTTAATGTTTCATTTTTTTATCTCGTATCCGAGACCTAGATACAAGTTCGTGACTTCTTCACGGATAAATTTCTTCCGTGTGCGAAAAATAACAGACCAAAAAATGTAGTCAGCAATTGACCGTCCGATTTTCGTCTTGGTTATGCTTCTACATTTTTCATGACAATTCTAGAACCAGTAGATATTTTATCATGTTCCGAATCTCATTTTGAAGATGATATTTCCAACTCTAATTCCGACAACCTTCCATTTTTTCCGTTTCCTTTTCTGAAGCGTGCAAAGAGTGGAATTTGAAAATCGAGAATTGGTCACAAACATTTAAAATAATTACATGATTGAGTATTTGAGCTAGACGTCACAATCATAATAGAATAGGTGCAAATGTCATGAAGGTTAGCATAGTTAGTGCTTCTTTACATGGGAATGCATACGACTCTTTGTAGAAAATATTCTAAACGTAAAAGTAAGTTATAAAGGTACTAATATTAATATTTTTCAAGTGTAGAATGCATTTGCGCAATTATGTTTTATCGTTTTATCGGTTGAAGACCTTTCGTTTTCACGAAATACAATCAACTATCCAACACTTTAAGTTATAGTGCCCGATTCTGATCAAATCGATCCGATACTCCAACCTGAAATTTGGTGTATCTTATTTTATTGTAAATATGTACCAACTATGCTAACCTTCCGAAAAAATTTCCACCTATCCTATCATACACGCCTAGCTTGAACCAATTTTCACTGAAATGAACTTTGCCTGTCCAAGTTGCCTCGAAATTTCATTTTGGAGATGTCTTCCGACTATTTTAAGCCTAAAATTAAAAAAATCGTTAGGGTCCTTTTTAAAATAACTCATTTTTTGACAGTTTATAGACCATTTATCATGTATATTTCTTGGAGAAAAAGTCATATGTGATATTTTTTTGGCCTAAACCCTGTAATTTGGTGACCAAAAAAAAACTGCTAAATGCTCAATATCGAGTGACCTTCGGAACGCTTTTAAAATGTTGGAAAAGTGAAAAAAAAATAGTTTTTTGAAAATTTTTTGTCACGGGTACGTCGCACAACTTGAGTCTATGATTAAAAAAGAAAGTAGACAAAATTCCTAAAAAAACTAAAAAAAAAACAATATCGTAACACTAATAGTTTAGAAGATATGGCCTGTAAAAGGGATTTTTCAGTGAAATTTTTTTCTAAAATTTTAGTTTTTGTGAAATATCTTTTTCTCTGTAGGTTTTACATGAAAATTGATTAGTCATAAATAAAAGCAGGTCAAATTATCTGCAAAACCAAAAAAAAAACTTTGCTCTAGCTCTAATATTACCGCAATTAGAGCCGTTCAAAGTTGACACATTTTTATTGCACTCTATTTGACACTAAGTTATTTTAAATAAATTGCTTCCTGTGCAATTGAGGTGTAAAATAGTTGGTGTACAAGTAAAGATGTATCGAATTTCCTGAAAAAGAAGAAAGCTTTTTCTACATAGTTTTAGATTGCCAAATATAGAATTTTCCACTAGCATGTTATGTCAAAATTGTATTTCAAAATTTGCACCGGGAAAAGGTTGGATCAGAATATGATATTCATTTTTAAAAAAATTAGTGTACAGGTTAATGGTATTATTATATGTGTCATATTATGACAAATATAAATCGCTTTTGAAATGCCCAAAGATTCTGGTACCCACGAGAGAAGTCGGAGGAAGGTTTGCTTGCTATGTTTTGGGAAGACAAAGAATATGATAAGCAAATGAATATCATATTCTGATCCAACCTTTTCCCGGTGCAAATTTTGAAATACAATTTTGACGTAACATGCTAGTGGAAAATTCTATATTTGGCAATCTAAAACTATGTAGAAAAAGCTTTCTTCTTTTTCAGGAAATTCGATACATCTTTACTTGTACACCAACTATTTTACACCTTAATAGCACAGGAAGCAATTTATTTAAAATAACTTAGTGTCAAATAGAGTGCAATAAAAATGTGTCAACTTTGAACGGCTCTAATTGCGGTAATATTAGAGCTAGAGCAAAGTTTTTTTTTTTGGTTTTGCAGATAATTTGACCTGCTTTTATTTATGACTAATCAATTTTCATGTAGAACCTACAGAGAAAAAGATATTTCACAAAAACTAAAATTTTAGAAAAAAATTTCACTGAAAAATCCCTTTTACAGGCCATATCTTCTAAACTATTAGTGTTACGATATTGTTTTTTTTTAGTTTTTTTAGGAATTTTGTCTACTTTCTTTTTTAATCATAGACTCAAGTTGTGCGACGTACCCGTGACAAAAAATTTTCAAAAAACTATTTTTTTTTCACTTTTCCAACATTTTAAAAGCGTTCCGAAGGTCACTCGATATTGAGCATTTAGCAGTTTTTTTTGGTCACCAAATTACAGGGTTTAGGCCAAAAAAATATCACATATGACTTTTTCTCCAAGAAATATACATGATAAATGGTCTATAAACTGTCAAAAAATGAGTTATTTTAAAAAGGACCCTAACGATTTTTTTAATTTTAGGCTTAAAATAGTCGGAAGACATCTCCAAAATGAAATTTCGAGGCAACTTGGACAGGCAAAGTTCATTTCAGTGAAAATTGGTTCAAGCTAGGCGTGATAATCATGACGTAATGCTAGAATACTCAATTGTAATAGAGGCATGAAACATAAATAAACTTTGATTGTACATATCATAGCCAATATTTAATGACATAATATTAATGTTAGTAATCAATTCATGTTACCACACAAAATAAAAATAAAAATTCAATAATTATGTGGTTCAATATTGTGAACAAATTAATCTGTTCAGAACGTAAAAATGAACGAATAAATATTTTCTTTTGAAACATCCAACTAAATTTTACTTGAAATTTTTATGAAAATTATAATTATAATTAACATTTTAAACTAATTTCAGAATAAATCAAAACATATTTATATATAATTGTGAGAATGGAATTGAGATACTCATTCCAAAACAGCACGCAAATTTAAATAATTATAAAGTTGCAACAGAGATATGTTAAACGTAAATAAGCTTTCACTATACGAATTATAGCCAATATTCAACTACATAACCTTGAAATACATAATAATTTCATGTTCCTTAATATAGAAACCTTATAATTCAATCTTCATGTAATTTAATTTTGTAAAAACAATAATCAGTTAATAATTAATTGATCAGTTTCAAACATACAAATCAATAAAGAATTATTCCCATTGAAACATTTAAATAATGTTTATTTTATATTTTCCAAAAAATTCTCATTGCTATTAACCTTTTCAACTAATTCCAGAAAAAATTAAAACCTAATTATGAAAATTGAATGCAGATACTCATTTCACAACATCACCAAAACTTACAAAAATTACATAATTGGAATAGAGGTATTTAGAAAATAAATAAACTTTTATCGTATAAATTATAACCAATATTCAATTACATAACCCTGAAGTAAATAACCAATTTATGTTAGTTAATATTAAAAAAATAAAAGCAATCTCTATGTAATTTAATATTGTAAAAAAAATTAATCAGCCAGTAAATAATTAATGAGTTCAGAACATGTAAAGCATAAATCATTGTTTTTCATCGAAACATTCAAATAATGTTGATTTTATATTTTTCTCAAAATTTCAGTCATCAATAACCTTTTAAATTAATACCAGGAAAAATTGAAATGTATGCACTTATAATTTTTAAAATTGAATTCGGATACTCACTTCACAACATCACAAACATTTGAAAAAATTTTATAATTGTAATGTAGCTATTTTTGAGGAAAAATCAATTTTCATCATAAAAATAGCAGCCAATATTAAATCGCATAACCTTAATGTAAAGAATCAATTTATGTGACTCAATTGAAAATAATTCAAATTCAATCTCTATTTAATTCAATTTTTTGAAAAAACTTAATCAGTCAATAGTGAAATATAGTTTATTCATCAGTTAATAACATAAAAATCGATCAACAATATTATTTGCATTGAAAAATCGAAATAATTTTTATCTTATTCTATTCTACAAATTTAAATCATTTCTAATCTTTTAAAGTAATTCCATAAAAACTTAAAACATATTTACATATAATGTTAAAGATTGAATTTAGATAATTATCTCACAACATCGTAAACATTTTGAAAATTATGAAATTGGCATAGAGTTATTTTAAATATAAATAAACTTTTATTATACAAATCACATCGAATATTCAATTACACAACGATTCCTACTATACCACAATCTCACACAAGATGTAGGTTACCTTTTTTGATATGAATTCAAAATATATTTTTTCATTTGAAATCGCATTTCAATATATTTAATTTAGTAATAACCTTTAAAACTAATTCCAGAAAAAATTAAAATGTATGCACGTATTAATTAATCATATCACAACATGTATACCATTAGGCCATTTCCCTTTCAGGGTAGGCGTGACACTACCCGATTCGGGTAGTGTTTCTAGGTGGATAGTTTTCTTGTAGTTACTACAAGTGTGGGCTCACCACACCCACGATGTGCCAACAGCACTCAGTATTCTTGAATGGTTACCCATCCAAGTACTAACCACGTCCAACGCTGCTTAACTTCAGTGATCTGACGAGAACTAAAAAGTAATAAACAGTTGTTTGCAGTAAAACCTTCGAATAATTTTTACTTTATATTTTTCTGAAAATTAGAATTAATAATAACCTTTGAAACTAATTTCACAGATTGATAGAAATTACATAATTGGAATAGAGGTATTTTAAATGCGAATAAACTTTTATTTTACAAATTATAGCCAATAATCAATAACATAACCTTAAAGTAAATAATCAATTCATGTACTTAATTGAAACAAATTAAAATTCAATCTTTATGTAATTTAATATTGTGAAAAAATTAATCATATAATAATTGGTTAATTAGTTTGAAAAAAGCATTAAACTATGACTTTCATTAAAACCTTTAATTAATTTTTTCTTTACATTTGTGTCAAATTTTCCCTTTCATTTCTAAAAATTTAATTTATTCATACCCTTTTATACTAATTTCAGAAAAAATAAAACGTATTTACATATATTTTTGAAAACTAAATTCAGATAATCATTTCACAAAATCAGGCACATTCGAAAGATTATTTAATTGTAACAAGGGTATTTTAAATATAAATAAACTTTTATTCTACAAATTATACCCAATATTCAATTATATAACCTTCAAGTAAATTATCAATTTATGATACTTAATTCAGAAAAAAACTAAATTTCAATCCTTATTCAATTTATTATCGCGAAAAAAATTAATCATCTGATAATTAATTAATCATTTCGCAAAATGAGAATATTCAAACTAGAATTTTTATTAAAACATTCAAATAATTTTTACTCTTTTTGTATTAAATTAAAACTTTCATTTATGAAAATTTGATTTATTAATAACCTTTCAAACTAATTCCAGAAATGTAAGTTTCAATAGAATAAGTTAATAATTGAATAATTGGTTGACAGCATAACAAGCATTCAACAATTATTTTCATTAAAACATGCAAATAATTTTTACATTATATTCTTTTTAAAATTGAAATTGCATTTCTATACATTCAATTTATTAATGAATGAATGAATGGACTAATAAACTGATTGAAATAATTTGCACTTAATATTTTTTTAAATTTTAACATTCATTTATGGATATTCTATTTATTAATAAGCTTTTCAAATAATACCAGAAAATGTATGTTGTAATAGAATCAATTAATAATAATATGTATGATGATACTTAAAAAAATTAATAATAAAATAATTTTTAACATTATTTTCATTGAAATATTCAAAAAAGTTTCAATTTATATATTTTTGTGAATCATTTCACAACATCACAAACATTGACAGAAATTACGTCATTGGAATAGAGGAATTTTAAATTTAAATAAACTTTTATTATACAAATTATAGTCAATATGCAATTAGATAACCTTGAAGTGAATAATCAATTAATTTAGTTAATTGAAACAAATTAAAATTCAATCTTTATGTAATTCAATACTGTGAAAAAAATTAATCAGCTAATAATTAATTAATCAGCTTAGAGCATGAAAAGTATCAAATAATTATTTTCATTGAAACATTCAAATAATATTTACTTTATATTTTTCTGAAAATTTGAATTATTAGTAACCTTTTGAACTAATTCCGAAAAAATTAAAACGTATCTACACATAACTTTGAAAATTTAATTCAGATGCTCATTTCACAAGCTCAAAAACATTTGAAAAATTATGTAACTGGAATAAGGCTATTTGAAATATAAATAAACTTCTATTATACAAATTATAGCCAATATTCAATTACATAACTTAAAAATAAATAATCGATTTATGTCACTTAGTAGAGAAAAATTAAAATTTAATCTTTATATAATTTAATATTGTGAAATGGTATATTGCGTGAGAAGAGTCGAAATCGTTGCCTCGGCCCGAGTCATGCATACAATTTTTTATCATATCGATAATCGAAAATGCGACTTAAGATGCCTGTGGAGCGGGTCGACAATCGAATTTTCAACCCTGAGGAAGAAAGTGAAGTTTCGATTGAGGTATTATGAAAAAAATTAATCAGCTCATAATTAACTAATCAGTTTTAAAAATAAGAGCATTCAACTTTAATTTTTATTAAAACATTCAAATAATTTTTACTTCACCTAATTTTTTTTAAATTTGAACTTTTAGTTCTGAAAATTCAATTTATTAATAACCTTTCAAACTAATTACAGAAAATTTAAGTTTTAATAGAATCATTTGATCATAATTAATTAATCAGTTCACAACATGAAAAGCATTAAAAAATTATTTTCATTGAAACATGCGAATAATTTTTACATTATAATATATTATATATCCTTTTCATTTGAAATTGCTTTTCTATACATTTAATTCATTAATGACCTTGAAGACCAATTCCAGAAAAAATTAGAATATATTAAAATATCAATTAATCATTTCACAACATAAGAAGAAATAAACAGTTCACAGAGAAAATTGGGGTTTCTATTAGAACCAATTTTTGGTTCCAAAGGAGCTGCAACAAAGAGGAACCTCTCTTGATGAAAAGGAACCCAAAATGATAAATGGTTTCTAAATGAACCCAAAGTATGGATTCAAATGTTTCTGATACAGCCTGTTTGTTACTTCTGCCTTGACTCACTTAAAAGATTTTACAAGTTAATGATACACATTTTGCTTTATAATTTGAATTATATAATATTGAACTGGAAAGAATTTACTGAAGAAACTAAAATCGTAGATATTAATCATTCTTAAAAGGTAGATATCACACATGAAGTGTGACAGTTTTTGAGGTTAAGTTGAAAATCCGATGTTTTCCACTGCGCATGCACAAGAAGCGCCGGACTATTTAAAACGATATAATATACACTTGCAATATTAGGTTAATATTACATTTTTTTAAGAAGTAAGGTATTTTTATTATTCAATTTAATTTGTTTTTAAAAAGACTAAAAAACGTTTGTTAATATTTATCTGCATGACAATGCATAGTATGTATTGATTTTGAATGGGCCCGCGCTTTTCGGCACATGCACAGTTGAGAACGTCGGCACTAGAGTTTTTTAATTCTCGGTAATTTAAAATCGGGTAATATTACCGGTAACATACCGGTATGTTACCGAAGCTTGAAGAATTTATCGAGAATTTATGAAAATATTCAATTATAATGCTTTTTTGTTATTTTAAAAAGTAACTAGATAATGTTCTCGATGTTATAGTTTATTTTCGATCATTTGGTATATTTTTTCAATATTTGTTTTTATAAATAATACACCAAATGTTCGAAAATTAACTATTACATCTTGAATATTCATTCACAGTGGTCGACAACCGTTTAACATCTAAAAAATTCATTAATTAGATAATATTGGTGCTTATAGAATAAATTATAAACAGCGCCCATTTAGGCACATTTAAAATATGAAAAACTTTGTGAGCATTAAAATAATAAATTTAGAAAAAATACAGAACACTCCGTATAATTGTCTTACAATATTGCAAAAACTTCAAAAAATAAAATGATTACATTTGAATAAATATAAGTAATTGAAATAATTGAATCAAATAAGCAATAATTATTTATTTCAAAAAATTGTTCCCATATGTAACATTCAGTAAAGTTTTTTATTTAAACTAAATAATGTGATATTTTTAAACTGAAGATAAGGTGTTCTTATAGCACCTCTACGCATTTAAAAAAACGCTGAATACAATAATACCGCAGTTTCTATATTTTTTCGAAATTTTTCTTTGGTTCACTAAATAAGAAATATTTGACTGCATTCAGGCAATTCCTACTGTTATTTTAAACAATATATTGAAAATCACAGTATTTCTAGCCAGGCACGATTCATATCGACAAACCTGAACAATAAAGGTAAAGATTAAAAATATATTTATTTTCTTAAACACGAGGAACTTCTCACCATTTTAAGTAGTAAAATCAAAATTTTTCGAAATGGAAATGGCTGGACGCAATAAGAATGTCGTTTTGTACTTGCATTTTGAAGATAAAAATAATTTAGCAAATGGATTTATTATTATTTATCCATTTAGAAAATGGATAATGAAAGCAAAGTTGTAGTTGTTAGAAATGCGCTTCACGGAAGTCTGGAAGGAGAAAAAAATAAATTCTCATAAATTCTCGCTGAGAACGAACGTCGGGTAAGTTACCCGGTAACTTACCAATATTACCGTACGTTACCAGGGTAATTTACCCGACTCAAAACTCTAGTCGGCACCCGCCGATGGCCATCTATTGGATATGAACGAACTAAAAAGGAATCCTTGATAAGAGTTCCTTTAGAGCCTAAATTCTAAACGATACCAAGTTTTACTTGAGTTGCAACATTACTGATGCCTCAGTTTTTCTTTGTTATTTTCATTGAAACATTCGAATAATTTTTACTTTATATTTTTTATTAAATTTGAATCAATAATAATCTTTTAAACTAACTCCATAGAAGAGTAAAATATATGTACATATGATATCGAAAGCATAATTCAGGTACTTATTTCACAACATCACAAAAATTTATAAAAATTATACAATTGGAATAGAGGTAATTTAAACATAAATAATCTTCTATACTTTGAAAGTGATAGTAAAAATAAATAAATCGAAATAATTATCAGCGATCGATAAAATGAGAAATCTACTTTTTTACTTCTGTTGGTTTTAATTTCAAATATATAGAGGTCACCCTATGACTTACTATAACTAATACAAAATCTTCCTCCATAAAATTACGATTTTTCATCTATAGGAGGATAAGTGTATAACCCACTCAGTGGAAGAACCTGTATATAGTCAGACGAGGCAGTAACCAAAAGTGTCTGACTACATACATAGAAATAAGGATAAGTAGTGTACACAATAACTGTTCAGGAGAGGGCAAGAGCTGAAAGGCGCACCGAGACTTTTAGCGAAGCGGATGCATTAGTCATCTGAGTCACTCACCGCGAGGTATCAATATCATCGGTTACCCGATCCGAGTAAAGGAGCGTGCCATTTCAGAAAGTTACAGGAACGTGCCATTTCAGAAAGTTCACGCAACGTGCTCATAATTTTAAATCCTATCTTTAGCATGGGGACGCGGATCTCTATAAACCTCAGATTCATCCCTGTAAATCGTCTTTGCCGTTCAAGCAGTCATACTGTCCACATCAATTTATGTACCGCTTTGACTAAGTCGCGTGCTTTTACCTCACCGTGAAATATTCCTAACGAAGAATCGCCTTGATTGAGCCGCGTGCTTCTACATCACTGCAAAATAGTAACGTGGAATCTAGTTTTGAAAATAAAGTCCCTTCGGCTTTCAGTCGTCGTATAAATTGATTTCGGGTTACTTCTCTCGCTCTTTCGGACTGGAAGGTAGCGTAAGTTTTTACCTATTAACTTTACTGTAATTCTTTTCTATTCTATCATGTTCTAATAAATAGTTACTATCTCAATCACTGTTATTCTGAATTTACACAATCCCCTTGAATTGATGAAGTGCAAACGATCACAAAAAAATATAAATTGTCAGGCTTTACCAACCTGACTTAATCAGCCCATTTAAACGACCTCATCGACACTGAGAAAACGATTTTTTTTATTCAAACAAAAAGATTTGTTTGAATACATTTTTTTGATTTAACACACCTTCTTTATTTCAATTAACAAAACATTTATTTAATTTCAATATCTGGAAGATATTGAAACTCATTAAATAAAACAAATTATTTGTTTGATACGTTTTGTTTGATTCAAATAAACGATTTCATTAAGTCAAACTAAAATTTTGTTTAAACGTTTTATATTTAAATTAAAGAACGTATTTATTTGATTCAAACAAATAATAGTTCTTCATTCATCCGCGTTAGTTTCGGGGCACTGCAGTGCCACTTTGCTTTAGACATTCAAAATGTTGGTGAATCGTTGAATGTATCAGCGTGTTTGCTCGGAATGTGTAAGCTAAGCGAAGCCTTGAAAATTTGGAAGTTTCATTGGGCCAGCTGGAAAAGGGTTGGTTTTCCACCAATCCCAGACCGTCGCCAGTTTTATTTTCGCGTAAATTCATACATCTGTAAGAGAAATGGAAGTGTTTGTATTGCGAAAATTGCTCGAAACCTGGGACCTACCCAGCGATTTATTCGGAAATTTTTAAGAAAAGTTATTTTCTGGCTATATTTTTAACCCTATAAAAAAGATTTAAGGCTTAATTAAATAAATAAATGCAATATATAAATGCAATATAAATAATAATACAGCATGCATGCTCCAAATACCCGCTTTAACAAAACGTTTGATATTGAAACAAGCAAATAATTTTATTGAAAGAAACAAATTCCTTTTTTAAATAAAAATAAAAATTTATTTAAATCTAACAAAATCTGCGATTAATTTAACATAAAGAAATGTTTAATTTAAACAAGAGGTTTCTTTCATTCAAACAAAATATATATTCAAATCAAAAATATATAGTCAACCAAAAAATTTGTTGGAATCAAACATATATATATTTTACTGTATAACAAAGAAAGAATATGTTTGATTCAAACATAATATATTTGATTCAAACAGATCTTTTTCTCAGTGTATACCCTATTTACCAACCTACCCTCGCCTTTGCTCAGGACGTGACACTCTGAATTCTCCGAATGCCTTAAATTAATTGAATTCGTTGAATTCTCCGAATTCCCTGAATTCCTTGATTTTGTTGAATTCCTTGAATTCGCGGAATGCCTTCAATTTGATGAATTCTTTGAATTTTCTGAATTCCTTGAATTCTCTGAATTCCTTGACTACGATGAATTCGTTGAATTCTCTGAATCCCTTGAATTCTCTGAATTCCTTTAATTCTTTGAATACAAGAAATTATCTGAATTCGTTGAACTCTCTGAATTTTCTGAATTCCCTGTGTTCGGCTGCTTTTCACCGTCATCTGAAATTGTTGGGAGTTAGACTTAATTTAATTCTCTCTTTACTTTATGCATTCTCGGAAAAAGGGATGCACCTGAAATAAAACTGTCAGCTCTGCGCGTAGCTCGAAGGTCAGCGCCGAGCAGGTAGAATGGAACCTTTTCCTACGACTTTATATGTAATTGAGTAAGGAATTTGTTTTCACTTTATAATTATTATTTTCTTCAGAGTTCAGTTCAAGTTCAGTATTCGTAGTGAGAGGTTCCATTTTGTGAGTGTCAACGAGTCTTGTGTTGGATTATGTCTGCTTGTCAGTGTGTGTGTTGGATTATGTCTGTTTGCCAACGTGTGGATTCAACTCTGGCTGTTTGCCATTATGTGGATTAAAGTGTGGCGGACTGGTTGCCATCCCAATTTTTATACATGCTCTCATAAGGTTTGTAACTTCTGACTTACTTTTGTGATCGCTATTTGATTCTCGGCTTTTTCCTCCACTCTTCAAGTGGAGGTTTTTTATGCCTTAGAATAAACTCTTTCCTTTGCAAGTAAAATCTGGCTGTGGTTATTTGAATCCCAATACACTCCACTAGCAATTAAGTGACTGATCAAATGCTCAAACATTTGGTACCCCGGGTGAGGAGTGGAGTGTGTTGGGCTTTGTTGATTAATCGGCAATTTGCGGCTACTAGTTGAATAGGGACTTATCATTATTATTATTAATAATAGTAATATAATATAATATCAATTATAGTTATTATTATTATTGTTCTTATTATTGGCCCATATACCATGGAACTGGTTGACATATAGCCATTTTAAATCCACCTCTAAAGTCAAAAACTAACGCACCAGGTCTGAGTGATAGTGAACTTTAGGTCTCGCGTGGGCGACCCACATGTGGAAAAAATAGAGAAACGATTATGAGGAAAATGAAATAGTTCTGAAATTTTCTAGTTTATTTGGATTCTGGATCAGATTTGTCAAAGTACAGTCGAATCTTGATTCTGTCTCCCAAAGCTGTCCTTTGAGAAATCTCCAAGCTCTCTCAATCTCAAAGCTGTCTTTTGAGATACCTTTAAGCTGTCTCAATCTCAAAGCTGTTCTTCGAGAAATCTTTAAGCTATCTCAATCTCAAAGCTGTCCTTTGAGAAACCTTCGAGCTGTCTCAATCTCAAAGCTGTCCTTTGAGAAATCTCTAGGCTATCTCAATCTCGAAGCTGTCCTTTGAGAAACCTTCAAGCTCTGTCAATCTCAAAGCTGTCCTTTGAGAAATCATTAAGCTATATCAATCTCAAATCTGTCCTTTGAGAAACCTAGAAGCTGTATCGATCTTTAAAGCTGTCTTTTCAGAAATTTCTAAACTGTCGCACGAAATATTGCGCACGTAGCATTGAATAGTGTCGTACGCACGATACGATAAACAAACCAAAGTCAAAAGAGGTTAGGTTAACATGTATGTCATCGTTTTATAGCTGAAATCGGTTTTCGGTTTTATACTTCTTAGTTGCAATCTTAAATAGTCTTTTCCTTACATAATAGAATTACATTCTTGCTTTAGGTATTTTTATTTTCTTCTTTTCTTTAAACTATTGTTAGAGTCATTAAATTTCCGATTATATGTCATGTATATGCCTGTGTTTTAATTGCTTGGGGTCTCATACATTCCAAAGATGCAAATCGAAGTATATGTGTAAAACATGCCGAGACCAGCACCACTCGTCATTACACACCACTCGCACTGGGCAGACAACGAACTATAAAAAAAAAAGAGAAGAGGTGTCTGGCCACGCATGTGGACAGAAACAACCTGCTCCCTCAACCAATGTATCCGCGTTGACTTCAAGTTTTTCTGACACATGACAACTGGTATTTCTAGCGACAGCCCAGATTATGCTGATAGGTTCTACGGGTACCCAGATCTGTTCTCGCGCCCTGGTCGATCAAGGCTCTGAGGCCTCCTTTGTTAAGGAATCCACTGTGTAGTTACTCCAGTTACGCAAACACCGCATAAATATTCCATTGACATGAATGGGTGCGTCACTCGCCGGTACAGCCCGTGCTATTGTAAATCTGTCACTGCGCTTAATTAGTAATCACTCATTTCATCTTAAGACTAAGGCCTTGGTCCTTCCTCGCCTTATATTAAACCCTTCATCACAGCTGATCACTGACCTCGACTTGAGCCAGTTTGGTGATCTTTGCTTATCGAATCCTCAATTCTACAAACCCAAGTCAGTCGATGTCGTCTTGGGGTCCGATGTGTATTGTCGGATCCTGCGACCTGGCTTGCGCTATTTCCCACCTTCACCTTGATTGCCCAGGAGACTGCTTTGGGGTGGATTGTTTCGGGATCGACTCACTCCGTCTTGCCACGGCGGGCGGACCTTCCATCACGTGCCTCTCTCACGGCTGAACATGGTGCCCATGATAATTACCTGCAGGAGACTTTGCAACGTTTTTTGATGCTGGAAGAATTTTCTAATAATAGTCCCAAAATGAAACCTGAGGATGAGACCTACGAGCGGCTGTTTCTTGATATTCATGTCCGCGCTTCCGATGGCCCGCATCAGCAAAAGCTTCGTGTTGTCTTCGACGCCTCACGACGCACCGCAGAACAGCAATGTTTGAATAAATTCTTAATGCCGAAGCCTGCTCTGCAGGGCGATATCTCCTTGATAGTTTTGAATTGGTGCCGATATCGCTTTGTTTTTACAGCGGATATCATAAATACGTTTCACCAAATCCGCGTTTGAACTGAGGATCAGGATCTGCAGAGAATTCTGTGGGCTCCTGATCCTGCGGAGCCCCCCGTGGATCATCGTTTGACTACAGTCACTTATGGGACCGCATGTGCCCCATACTTGACAATTCGCACACTAGGCCAGCTGGCAAAGGATGAGCAGCAGCGTTTTCCCCTTGGGGCTTGTTGCCTCCAGCGCAATACCTATGTCGATGATATTTTCGCGTGGGCTCACAGATTGAATATTGCGATTCGAAAGCGAGATGAATTGGCTGCGATTTTGCTCTGTGCTGTTTTTGAGTTGTATAAATGGGCAGCAAATCATTCTGATCTGCTTCCTGGACGCAGCAGGCATAGGGAGCCGGAAAGAACAAAATAAAAATTTCTCCCAATGAGCCCGTTAAGACGTTGGGCTTGCTTTGGAATTCAGCGATGAATGTGTTGGGGTTCAGTGTTACCAACTTTCTTTTGACAACTCTTCTTTGCCGTCGGCGATCCTAGAGCGATGGACTAATTATAGTTACTCGATAAGCTCCATCCCTACACTCTTGATCGATCGCTAATTGGGAACCTCTCCAGACTCTCGGGGTCAGCTTCATGGCTTCTCGGATGCAGCTTCTCGCGCATAAGCCGCAGTGGTTTATCTGGAAATCCAGCTTGATGACGGCCGTCACCAGGTGTAGCTTCTGATAGCTGAAGCTAAGCTATATGAGCCTCCTTCCTGACGCTGGAATTCCCGAAATCCCTGAGAACCGCCTGAGTCGTTTCCAACTTCTTCAACGTGTCCGTGACAATTTTTAAAAGACGCTCGTCACTGGAATACCTCCAACACCTTCAGGAGCGGAATGAATGGCGCAGTCTATCCGAAAACTTCGCTGTGGGTCAGTTGGTCCTTCTTAAGGACGAACCATAATCACCATCGAGGTGGCCTTTGGGACGCATTGTTGAGGTTCATCCTGGCCCTGACAATATTGTAGAGGTGGCTACAGTAAAAACGGCCACTACTACGCTACGTCGTCACATCGCAAATCTCTGTTCTCTCTCTCTGCCATCACCAAGTGCTGCGACTTCATAGCCAGGCTGGGCGTATCGCTAGGCTGTATCCTTGCGTACTACTCATTGTTATAGCGTATATCTATCATTCAAGCTGTTGTTTATATTTTCGTCCTGCGGACGAAGGCGGGCGGACTGTTCGGCTGCTTTTCACCGTCATCTGAAATTGTGGGGAGTTAGACTTAATTTAATTCTCTCTTTACTTTATGCATTCTCGGAAAAAGGAATGCACCTGAAATAAAACTGTCAGCTCTGCGCGTAGCTCGAAGGTCAGCGACGAGCAGGTAGAATGGAACCTTTTCCTACGACTTTATATGTAATTGAGTAAGGAATTTGTTTTCACTTTATAATTATTATTTTCTTCAGAGTTCAGTTCAAGTTCAGTATTCGTAGTGAGAGGTTCCATTTTGTGAGTGTCAACGAGTCTTGTGTTGGATTATGTCTGCTTGTCAGTGTGTGTGTGTTGGATTATGTCTGTTTGCCAACGTGTGGATTCAACTCTGGCTGTTTGCCATTATGTGGATTAAAGTGTGGCGGACTGGTTGCCATCCCAATTTTTATACATGCTCTCATAAGGTTTGTAACTTCTGACTTACTTTTGTGATCGCTATTTGATTCTCGGCTTTTTCCTCCACTCTTCAAGTGGAGGGTTTTTATGCCTTAGAATAAACTCTTTCCTTTGCAAGTAAAATCTGGCTGTGGTTATTTGAATCCCAATACACTCCACTAGCAATTAAGTGACTGATCAAATGCTCAAACACCCTGAATTGTCTGAATTCCCTGAATACGTTGAATTCGTTAAATTATCTGAAATCTGAATTTTCGGAATTCCTTGAGTTCGTTGAATTCCTTGAATTCGCTGAATAATAATCCGACAAGAATCACCTAAGGATTCTAAGAGAGCAGTGTCCTCCGCATTGTTTGGAGCAAAAATCGTAGAAATAGCCTTACAGGTCGCCGCTATAGAAGCCGTCAACTTTTTTTGGGTTTGGACGATTTTCTCATCTCTCTTAAAAGACGATTCTGGAAGTTTGCACGAATCAAAAACTGTATTTAATTTGGGAGGATCAAGGTTTATGCATTTACTAGGAGGCGGGTATTTCTTGAACAAGATGGAAAGTTCCTCCGCCAGTAAATCTAACTTAAGGATTTCGTTTGAACGAACTGGAAAGTCATCGTTCATAGGCGGAGCTAAGACTCTATTGCTGCAAAACGTTTTCTCATGACCTCAAAAAAATTCATAGGTGAAGCGTTGCCAATTGGATCAGCAACACTTTTATTTTTAGAACCTGAAGTGTGAGGCGTGGCCGATTTGTTCTCTGCAGCATTATCATTTTGATCAATCCCACTGTCGGGAGAGACGGGAATTACTCCTACTGCGTCGGTCAGAGACTGCGAATACAGGTTGTCAACTTCCAAAGCTGATGATTCAGAATGACGACCTATACAAAATCCAAACAATGAAAAAACATTGACGTTCAGTTTTAACATATAGGTCATAAAATGAGGTCTTATATGTCTATAGTTAAGATTGATAATTTTAAGGAATATGAGCCTCTATTAACAGTTGTTCAATTCTACAAGCATGAGCATGAATTAGGTTATTTTTCCCCCCATGGGAAATCCACCATCCTGAAGCGTATGTGGATATGCGCAGTCGAAATGATTGAATTTTTTAAGGTTAAAACTATGAAGATCTCTATCGATTAAAATGAATTCTGAAAAGTAAACGTAGGAAGAAACATCCTACTGTAACTGGATTCAGATTCCGAACTGGAATAGCCTTTTCGATACTTGGACACCTTTGATTTTTTCTTATGACGACTGTCCTCCTTCTCTTCTCGTTTTAAGATACGTTTTAAGATTCTCCTCCGCTTTCGTGGATCGGCAAGCTCATCGTCCGATGACGATGAAGTTGATGACGAAGTACTGCTCCTTCTCTTTTTACTTTTTCCCATTTTATCACTTCGAACTCACAAAATAACACAGAATGAAGTGGATTGTCTGACACAAAAAAAAGGAATGAGTATACTCACACCTGACAGGGCGTTAGATACGCGCGCAACTCGTTTTTCAGTTTTTTTGCTTTCAATTTGTGGTATGTCTGACCCAGAGTTGGGGGACTACGTGTTGATCTCGAGGAGGGGGCGCGAAATACAATTATGGAATATTCAACTGCAATAGTTGCATTTTTAGTTTAAAAAAATGACATTTCCATTAACAACAAAATTTCAAAAGAATAGATCAGCTTTTCACTGGAATAGTTGAATTTTCAGTAAAAAAAATTAATTTGCAGCAGAAGAAAAAAAACACTTAAACGAAATATCTCATTTTTCAACTAAAGAGATGAATTTTCAACTAAAAACTTGAATTTTCAACTATAAACGATCAATTTTCAACCAAAAATAAAATAGTTAAATTTTCAGCTAGAAAAAGTAATTTAATACAAAAAAAAAAAAAAAAAATTCAACAAAATAGTGAAATATATAGTGAAATAGTAATATGAAGCTATTTTCACAAATAAATAATAATTTCTATTTAATTTTATATTGTAACTTTGAAAAAAGTAAGCATGCTCTGGAAAATTTGCTGACAATTCCAGGGTTTCCAGGTAGAGTAGACACTAGGGATGCTACAATTTTTTTCTCGAATTTTCATGCATATCGCCCTCAATTTTGTTCGAATCCACGAAACAATAAATGCATTTGTTTTTATTGATACTCAGAGATTCCGCAAACCCCGTAAGAAAAAAAAAATATCTTTTTACAAATTTCATTCAGAATCGTCAAAATTAGGTGAGTCAAGTTGAAACTCAACAACTGTCTTCACAATTACATATAGAATACTAATGAATAATTACTTTTTATATATCATCCCATAAGTCTGTTTTAAATAGGATCCTACAAAAACACCATGAGTGAAAAATTTGGTTTTTCGAGTCTTCGGCGTTAATTATGATTTTTTTCGGGGTTTTAAATACAAATTTTGTTTCAAATACAGAAAATACTACATTCTTGTGATAATTAGATGTTGACATAAATTGTTTGAACAATTTATTATTATTGTTAGCACTATTCTCTTAGAATAGTTAGAAAGTGGCAGTTTTTTCCAAATTTTTTTGTTTTCAACTTTTCTGTTATATCGAGGCAATAATCAATGAATTTTAGCAGAGATAATTGTTTAATCAATTTATTATCATTTATAATAATATTCCCTTAGAATAATGCTAGAAAATTGCAGTTTTTTCCTGAAAATGTTCACTGTAGGTCCACTTCTCATTAAAAATAAGGTTGACATTAATTCAAGTTAACAAAAATACATGCTTAAACAATTTATTATTATTTTTATTCATATTCTCTTTGAATAATATTAGAAAGTTGCGGTTTTTTTTTTTCAAGTTCTTGTTCACTTTTCATTTATAGTGATGAAATAATGAATTTAATTGTTTTGATAAATTACAATTGTTTATAACTATTTTCTCCAATATTAACGCAAGATAGTTGCGGTTTTTTCGTATATTTTTAGCTTTGTGTCAACTTTTCACTTACAGCGAGGTAATAATTAATGAATTTCAACAAATATAATTTTTTAAACAAATTATCATTGTTTATAAAATTTAAGGAAAATGTCAAGTATCAGTTTCAGTTCAGAAAAATATATCGGCAAAAGAGACTTTGTAAAAAAAAAATAATTTTCTTTATCGTCTATTTACTATTTGTTTATAACTGAAAAGCCAAAGCAATGTTAAAAATTTCAGAAAAAAACCGCAACTATCTCGCTTTACTATAGAAGTAGATAGTTATAAACAATAATAATTTGTTTAAATATTTATGTTATTATTTATGTTTGTTAAATTCAATTAATTATTACCTCACTATAATTGAAAATTTGACAAAAAGTGAAAAATCCTAACCAAAAGTTGAGAATAGGTGACTTTGTAACTCTATGTTTCTAACTGAATATTTGTGAAATCATGTTAGTCTTCGTGGAATTTTTTGTAACCTTTGGAATCTTTGAAATTTTTTCAAATATTTTAAATCTTTATTACATCTTGGAAATCCTTATGAAAATTTCTGAAATCTTCGAAATCTTTCAGAATCTTTGAAATATTTGAAATTTTTGTAAAGTCTTTTCAATATTTGTCAAATCATTAGAATATTAATTCTAGTCGCTATCTCGTTTGTTCTTGTAAATTATGCCATGTCACATAGTTTCAAAATAGATTGAAGAGGTGAAAATAGTTCTTCTGAGACATT
Organism: Andricus curvator; assembly: GCA_932195095.1. Taxonomy (NCBI): domain Eukaryota; kingdom Metazoa; phylum Arthropoda; class Insecta; order Hymenoptera; family Cynipidae; genus Andricus; species Andricus curvator. The sequence continues at coordinate 132,888 of CAKNYM010048812.1, forward strand.
TGTATTTCATACATCTATTGCCCCCTCCTTTAAATGTTCAAAACTGGTGTCTTTCAGAAGTTTTAAATAAGAAAGTTTTGAAACAATGCCTCTCTGGCATAAAAATTGAAGAATTTGGTTGTAATTTTTTTTATATCTTGACTAAAGAATCTTATTTTTTGAAAATTTAACGCTTGTGATGAAAAATCTTCTTTCTGATTTTGGAATTTATTTCATACGGCTAAAATTTCATCTTTTTTGTTTCAAAATTCAACCCTTTATTTGATGATCAATCTGTTTTAGTTGAGCATTCTAATATTTTCTTGAAAATTCTTCTTCTTTGGTTGAAATTTTAACCATTTTCTTGAAAATACGTCTTTTCAGGTTGATGTTTCAATTATTTCAGTAAAAATTAAACTATTTGGTTAAGAATTAACTTTTTTTCTTGAAAAAAATTGTTTTTGATCAAAGGTAAAAAAAAATTCTGGTACATAGAAATATCAACTATTACATTTCTTGTTGCGAATTTGTATTTTCTGGGTGAAAATTCAACAATTTTGTTAAAAGGTTATCGCCTTGTGTTTAAAATTCAAGTCTTTCGTTGAAGATGAACGTTTTTATCAAAAATTCATATCTTCAGGTTGAAAATTAAATTTTTTTGTAGAAAATTGGTCCTTTTGGTATGAAAATTCAACAATTTGGTAGAAAAATCAAGACCGTATAACATTTCCTTCGCACCACCCTCCCCACACTCCCCTCAACCTCGTTAGGTAACATTTTTTGTATTATGTTTAAAAACATAATAGGTGTTTTCTAAATTAAAAGAAAGGTTTTAAAGATGAAGTATTGCCTAAAAATAAATAAAATAATATTTTGATGTAACTCTGAATGCTTTTTAAATATTTTTTTAGTCAAAGAAATATTGAAATTAATCAGCATGAGTACTCATTAAAATTCACCAATTTGAAACTTCTTTTCAATATGGTAAAGAACACAAAATAATCTTATTATTACCATATTAGAAATATCGAATATCTTTTATTGTTAAAGTTTTTTTTTTTTTTTTTTTATTCGAGCTGAAATTGAATCCTCAGAATTGAGAATATCAAAAAAGAAACTGTAAGATTTTAAAGACAATTTTTTCACTTTATAGGATTTTATAAAATATAAGGATAAATTCGAGACTTTTTAAAAGATGTTTAGGACTTTTAGAAGTTTGGAAGAAATCAAAAAATATTTCTCGGAAATGTTTCCAAGCCTTTATATATTTTTAATTTATTTCAAACGTCTTAAATCCCTAAAAATATTTTTAACTCAATCGAATTTTTCTTAAAAGCTTTCGGAATTCTTTTGAATCTCTTCAAATCTTCTAAATATTCTTCGAAGTTACTCGATTTCTTTTTCAGTCTTACCAAATTGAAACATTTTGCTTTAAGACCTTCTACACTCTTTTTCGAAATTCTAGGAAATAGTTTGTAAAGTTTTAAAACATTTGTTAATTTTCTCTTGAAACTTATTTTTTAAAATAAAAAATCATTTAAAATTTCCTCAGGAATCTTAAGAAAATTCTTTTTTCAATCTTTGCAAGCTTTGTAAACTTTCCATTTATTTAAAATTATTCAAATTTTTCCTGATTTTTTAAAAATTCTTTTTTAATTCAGATTCTTCTTTGGCAATTTTTGAAATATTTTGAAATGTTTTGAAATCTTTCCAAATATTCTCTTGAAATTAATTTATCATCATGAAAAATCATTTTAATTTTTCCGACGAACTGCATTTTTTTTTTAAATACGTAATATGGAAAAATTGCCAAATTTTGCTTCAAAATATTTTGTTAAAAAATAATCATTTGAAATTTTTCCATAAATCTTAACAACATTTTTTTCAATCTCTTGACACCTTGCAAAATTCAGTTTACCTACAAATTCTTCAAATCCTGAAAAATTGAAAGAATTGTCTCAAACATTTCCATATTCTTTTTTCACACATTTTGGAAACTTCAAAATTTTAAATTATTGTTTTAAAGTAAAACCTGAACCCTTTAAAATTTCCACAGAAATCTTGAAGAAAATTTAATCTTCTCAAATCTTTCATGATTATTACAAAGCTTCTAATTTTTCTTCGATTTTTTAAAAATAATAAACAAACTAAAATGTCACTAAAAGTTATATATATGCAGTGTCGCAACCAATCAGGTTTTCGACAACAATGTGTTTGATATTTTCGAGACATTTAGTAATACTGCTTTTTTTGGCGGTAGGAAATGCGATTAAAAACGTTACGTGATCTGGTCAAAAATACCCCTCCCCCCCCCCCTTTTGAATTTTACGTAATATATGAACGTTCCCAAGCCCACAGGAATGGTACCTCGAATTCTTCGCTGAAAATTCCTCTACCAGTCTTCGAACTTTAACATTAATTTAACATTAAAACTGTAAAATTTTCCCAAACCCTCAAAAATTATTCCAAACAACTTAATCGAAATTTCGAAAAAACAAAATGTCATACATTTCTTTTTCAGATTTGGAACAAAATTCGGATGATCATTGACGTTCGGTAGGAAAGAAAAATTCAATGCATTTTTGGACCCCGCTACGCCGTAGGCTTTGTTGACCTTCCTATTGTTTTCGATATGAAAAAAGTACACGTGAACTTCATGATTCTTTTTAGAGTGTGAAGAGTAAGGCGTAATAGATAAAGTGTGTAAATATTTTTTGTTTTTCACTTTCTTGAAGCAGCGACTTCTAAGAACGTTAAGCTGGTCGCGGTGACGTATATTATTTACAGGTTTCACAATATTACCTTCTTATTATTTCAATGAAGCTGAAAATATTGCAAAATAGCGTTTTTTTATTAAACTCACATTGAGCATTCTTATATCTCTGGAGAAATTTTTTATTTTTGCAAAAAAATTGAAATTTCATTTTTAGTCGCTACCCACGGCCGATTATGAAAATCTATGAACTTTTAATCTCGAAATTCTCGGAATTGACTAAATTTTTTCCATATGTTTTAAATTTAAGTTTTCCTGGTTTCATACATTATTTTAGCTATAACTTTGAATGATTCTACAGTCAAGTAACAATCAAAGCCTTGGCAGAGATAACGTTGAACCGACAAAAACAAATTTATTTCCAAGAATGTCCTATTTCGTATTGTGGTAGTATACATGTTATTGGACAAACTATGTCATACAAAACAAAGTGTATCACATTTTTCCGGGTTTTTACACTTTGTATTTATTCGTTTGAAAATTATTACATAAATTCCAGTTTTCTCCTATATGTCATGTACCAGTTTGTAATGTGACAAATTAGATGTTTTTATATTTTGCCGATTTAAAATTCGAAAAATGAACCAGACTTTGATGAAATTGTTCACAAATGGTGAACAAGTATTTTCTGTTAGCATACAGTTCATATTAAAAACTAAAACAGGATTATTCCCGATGACTAGATTTACAATATTAGTATCTCATTCTCAATTTGCCACACTTTACTTAAAGCTTTAATTTCTTATAAAATCTGCAAATGAGACACAATTAAAATTTTCATTTCTTTCATGATGAAAGCCACACAAAGTTTTTTAATTTTTATTTGAGAGCTTTAATCTTGGAAAATGTCTCTCCTATGTACATACATGAGCTTAAAATTTTTTCAATTTAAAATGTTTCTCTTCCCAAAAATTGAATAATTTTAAATTTCACGTTCTTAGATGTTTGAATTTTTAAATTAGGTGATTTGAAATCAGAAAAGCTTTGTGCAGTTTATACGATTCGCAATAATTCTTACTCATCTTTCAATAATAAGTAATTACAAATTAGTTGTTTTTCACTATCAAATTATTGAATATTTCAAATAATTGAATAAGTAGTTTCTCACTAATCTTTAGTTGCTCACATTTCTCTAAATGAATTTGTATAATTTCATTTTTAATTAGTGAAATTTTACTAATTTAGATTTTGAAAGATAAACAAAAATGTTTATTTACAACTAAATAGTTGAATTTTCATCTCAAATTATAAATCTTCAAACAATAGAAATGAATTTTTTAGAACTTACTTCAACTTTGAACCAAGTAGTTGAATTTTATTCAAACAAAACAGATCTATTCTCAACGAAAAATGTAACAGTTGATGTTTCAACCAAGAATGATTTTCACTTAAGCATAAAATATGACTTCAGCAAAAAATTATTTTTCCACGAAACTGATGCATTTTTACCCAACAAAAAATGAAATTTGAAACCAATAAAATTATTCTTATTATTTTTTAACAATGTAGTTTAACTTTCGCCCAAGTAGTTGAATTTTGAATTTAAAAAGATTAATTTTCAACAAAATATTCAAACTTTCAACCAAAGAAATGAATTTTCAACTAAAAATATAACTGTTCAAAAAAAAATATTTCTTAACAAAGTGATTCACCAAAATCTTTCAAATGAAATGAAATTATAAATCAAAAAGATAAATGAAAAAGAATAGTTGAATTTTCTGTTAAAGAAGATTTTAGTTGACCTTTCACGATCAAAATATGAATTTTTAACCAAGAAATAAGTTTCTACGAAAAAAATTGAATTTTCAATCCAAAAAGACGAATTTTTACCCAAAAAGCATGACTTTTTAACAAAATTGTTGAATTCTTTACAGAATTGTTGCATTTTTATCCAAAAAAGATGAAATTTCTCTTCAAACAGATGAATTTTTAATTAAAAAAAAAAAAAAATTTCAAAAAAATAGTCGAATTTTCATCCAGAAAATAATTCAGTTCTCTTTTCAACACCAAAATATTAAATTTAACCAAAAAGTAAATTTTCTACTAAATAGTTAAATTTTCAGAAAGATAACAGAATTTTCAACCAAAAAGTATGACTTTTCAACAAAGTTGTTGAATTTTAAACCAAACATTTGCATTTTTAGTCAAAAAGATGAAATATTTCTTTTAAAACAGATGAAATAAAACGAAAACTAAAAAAAATAGTTAAATTTTCATCCGTAGAAGATTCCAGTTCACTTTCCAACACCAAAATAAGAATTGTAAACTATAAGTGAATTTTCTGTTAAATAGTCCAATTTTTAAACAAAAAGTATGACTTTTTAACAAGATTGTTAAATTTTCAACCAAACAGTTGCATTTTTGTCCAAGAAAAATAAAAATTCTACTATAACAGGTGAATTTTTAAATATAAAAAAAAAACATATTTTCAAAGAAACAGTTGAATTTTCATTCAAAAGGATTTTAATAGACTTCTCTACAGAAAAATACAAATTTTGAACAAAAAGTAAATTTTCTGGGAAATAGATGAATTTTCAACAAAACAGTTGCACTTTTTTCCAAGAAAGATGCAATATTTCTACTAAAAAAGATGAACTTTTAAATTAGAAAGACAAATTTTCAGAAAAAATATTTTTCATCCAACAAATATTTCAGTTGACTCATCAGCAACAAAATATGAATTTTAAATAAAAGGTTTATAGTATACGCAAAGCATTGAATTTTCAACCCAAAAAGTCGAATTTTTAACGAAACAGTTGAATCTGCAAAAAAATGATGTCTTTATTGTTAAATTTTCAACCAAATAATAAAATTTATAACTAAAAGATAATGTTCAGGAGAAAGTATTTGCGAATTTGCAAAAATTACGTACATGAGTGTAGGTAGAAATTATAATAGTTCAAATAGACCCTAAAAAAAAAAGAAAAATGATTTTTCAACAAAATATTTGAATTTTCAAGCAGAGATGAATTTTTGACTTAAATGATGAATCTTTAACAGAAAAAATGTTTTTTTTTCAACAAAGTAGTTTAACTTGCAATAATGGAATAATTATGTGAATATTCAATTAAAAAAATTAATTGGCAATAAAAAAGGATCACATTTTTAGAAAAATAGTTTAGGCTTCAAAAATAAAGTGAATGTCTAAGAAAGTAGTTCAACTGTAAAAAAAGTAGTTGAATCTTCAAGTAAATCAGATGAATTCGGAATAAAAAATTTAATAGTGTAATTTTCTAACCAAAATAGTTAACCAAGAGATATGCATTCTGAACCAAAAATACAATAATAGAGTTTTCAGTCAAAAATAATTAACTCTTAACAAAAAATGGTTGAAAAACACTTCAACTAAACCGCAGAATAAATATCTCTTCATTCTGTTATCCAAAGTAAACAAATACATGTGAAATTTGTATGAAAAATAAATTCCTAATGTCAATTGACGTGTAAGAGAATGTTTCATCCGGCTGTGTTAATAAAAATTAATAATTATTATGATCATTATTATGACGTAGCCTATTTATAAGTTTCAAAATATCGCCTTCCTATTGTTTCAATAGAGCTGAAAAGCTGAAAGCTCAATATCGATTGCGTTAAATTGAATTAAATTAAATTAAAGAATGTTAAATTTGTGTGCTTAATAGAACTGACAAAAATTTAAGATTTATTAACGGTAAATTTTATTATTACATTTTCAGTTAAAATGATTAATTTTCAACAAAGAAAAAGGGAATTTTCAACAAAATAGTTAAATTTTTAATCAAAATGATGATTCTTTGATAAAAAAATAAATTCTCAACAAAAAGAGTAATTGTTGATATTTTCACCTAAAAATATTTTAATTTTCAATAAACAACTATTAAATAAAACCAAAAAAATCAATTTCCTAGCAAAAATAGAAAACATAAATTCTTAGTAAAAAATTTCATGTTCAACAACAAAAAAAAACGAATTTTCAACAAAATTTGTTGAATTTTCAACTAAAAAAGATCAATTTTCAACAAAAAATAGAATACTTTAATTTTAAGTTAGAGAAATAAGTTTTTAACCAAATAAAACAAATTTTCAACGAAATAGTTAAATTTTCACCTTAACAGATGAACTTTCAACCAAAAAGATTGAATGTCTATTAGAACAAAAAATTCGAGAAAAAGTGGAATAGTCGAATTCTTAGTTAAAAAAATTAATTTTCAATAGAAAAAATAATGTTCAACAAAAGAAATGAAACTTCAGCAAAAAAGATGAACTTTCTACCAAAAATAATAATTTTTAGCAAAACACATGAATTTCCAACCAAATATCACCCCCGTGAAGTTGGCCCCCCGAAGTTCACATTTTTAAAATTTTCTTTTTGCATAAGTTTGTACGTCGTTTACAAATCAAAATTTCGTGCCAGCCGCCCGTTTGAATTTTTCTTTTTAAGGAACTCCTTTTTTCCACTTTCGAAACTACTGCAAAACAACCCCAGCACCTTTAATGAAACACACCCAGAGTGTCGCCATGTAAAACAACTATTAAATTGAAAAATAAAAACTAGTGACAATATGCGCCTTCATAAAACTCCAGGATATGTGCCAAACCACATCATAATATAAAAAACAACCCCTAACAATTCTAACCGAACACTGTAAAAAAAAAGTATCATTTCAAGGCTAGTTTTCGGTATTGAAACAGTCCTCCAAGAATATAGTCTCGGGTGGCTCCATTCTAATGCCACTTTATTTTGATGCCGCTAAACGACGTTTTAGTACAAATTTTTTTGGATCAAAACAGGACTGAAGTGAGGATCAAATTTCAATGACGTAACGTAGCACATGGGAACGTCAAACGTCCGTGAACTGTCACTGTAACTTTTTCCGTGTTGTTTTGGCGGTTATATGGCTTTCGTCACGTAGAGTCGTTACAAACTCTTCAAAATGTAACAATAAAACGGTTTCTTTATAAAATTATTGTGAAAATGGCCCTGTGGAGTTTTCTACTGGTGTTTCTAAGTTTATTTATCACATTAATTATGCCGAAGTGTATCGATCCTGGGTGCGAATCAGGTTACAATAGTGAACTCAGAGAACCTGAATATGAAAAAATTAATATTTTTATCGTTCCGGAAGACCCAGCTATTAAATCTTTATGGGAAAAAGACTTTCTCCGCGAGAAAATCCTAAAAGGACCTAATGGCACTATTTTCAGAATGGTAAGTGATTATGTAATTACTGTAAAACTGAAATCAAAATTTAAAGATAAAAAAAAAAGTAAATTCTTTTTTATTCAATAAACTGTATTTATTAGGTATTTTCACTTACTACTCGTTTAAAAAAAGTAACATTAATTTAAGATTTTGGTCGCATGAATTGTTAAAGAAGAAAAATTGAGGTTAGTATCATACATTTTGTAGCCTTCTAATTTAATCCTGAAATTAACGTCACTTTTTTGTTTCCTACTCAAATAAGACATTGACTAGACTAACTTGGTAAATATTTATTATTCTGAAAATTACTAAAAATATGAATAAATTGTGTTTGTTATTGCACTTGCTGGCGTGAAAACAAACCGAATTTTTTTGAAACGAGTAGTAAGGGAAAATACCTAATAATACAGTTTATTGAATAAAAAAGAATTTAATTTTGTTTTATTTGTAAATTTTCATTCGGATTTTACAGTAAATATATAATTATTTACCTTTAACAAACTAGTGCCGTTGGGTCCTTTTAGGATTTTCTCGTGGAGAATGTCTTCCTTTAAAAAATGTTTACTATTAGCGAACTGGCCAGCTTTCACGGTAAAATTTTTCAGAATTAAAGCTTTTTGTCATAAAGCTTTAATAGCTGGGTCTTTCGAAACGACGGAAAAATTAATTTTTTTCATATTCGGGATCTTCGGGTTCTCC
>CAKNYM010048815.1:451-58409 GCA_932195095.1 Andricus curvator
CTTTTGTTTTATCCTGACAGGCGGCCGGCCTTTCAGAATCGTATCATTTTGAAATTGGGCCCGTGATTAGATCGATATCTCGATCGATATTCTTTTTTAATTTGAAATTTACAATGTTCAATTTCAGTTTTCAGATTTTGTTGGTCGGCGTTTAATTTATGGGGTTAAAACCTTCTCAGATAAGTATATATATTTATTAATTTGTAATTATTTAGTTATGCAAGACTTAGAATCAAATGTCATACAAAATTTAAATTTTTCTTTACATAAATATTTTAGATACGTTGATAATACTTTTATTATATTACCGAAAGATAAACTACCTTATGTTATAATTCAATTTAATTCTTATCATCCAAGACTTAAATTTACACATGAAATTAAAAGTAATAATTCTATTCCTTTTTTAAATGTAAAAGTTATAAAAACTGACTCAGGTAATATCATCACAGATTGGTATCGTAAAGATACTTATTCTGATAGATATTTAAATTTTCTTTCTAACCATCCAATACAACATAAAATTTCTATAGTTAAAAATCTTGTAGACACAGCGCTTAAATTATCACATGAATCATTTCACAATTCAGATATTGAATTTATCAAAAAATCTCTATATTTAAATAATTATCCAACAGTATCAATTTTTTATCATGGAAAGTTATCTTTTGAAATTGAAAGGATTTTAAATGATTTTAATATTACGACGAATTTTAAAATTGACTCTAAACTTGATAAATTTATAAAATTAGGAAAAGATTTATTAGATAATTTACAACTTACTGATGTAGTATATAAAATTCAATGTTTGAATTGTGAAAAATGTTATGTGGGTCAAACTAGTAGATTACTTGCTACCAGAATTAAAGAACATCATGATAATTTTAGACAAAATCCAAAAAACCGTAAAGTCATAGCAAAACACCAGATTGAAAATGGACATTTAATTGATTAGGAAAATATTACAGTTTTACATCATGCACCTAATGAATTTAAAAGATTAATAGCAGAAATGTTTTTTATCAAGAAAAATAGGAATAAATGCTTGAATATAATTTCAGATCTTAATAATTACAGTCGAAAATATAATATAATTTTGGATTCTTTAATGTAAAAAATTAAAAAATTATTTTAATTTCTAAATTTGCAAATTGATGAATTTTTTAATTAAATTCTATACAATATTGTTAATTTTATTTAAATTCAATTAATCATCAACAGCAGTTTGTCGAATTTCAAAAAAATTTTAAGGATTAGAATTATTTAGAAACTATAGTACCTTATGCTATAAATTGATGATACGGCATTGCTAACTCTGTCTCTGTTAAGGTTTCTCTTTCTTTCTTTCTCTTTTTCTCTGTGTAAAAATGGAGCATAACGGCAGTTATGTTTCCGAATTATTTTCAACAAAGTTTACAAAATTATTGATTTTATAATTTTAAATTCATAATGGATAAATCAATTTTAAAGAAGTTATACTATTTAAATTAAGGTTGAACCGAAAAATGAAGAGTTAGAAGGTAAATATATCAATTACAATTTTTAACCTCAAAAAATTTTCTTTACTCTAGTGATATTAAATTAAAGCAAAATTATTTCAAATATTTATAGAGAGATGAAGAAGAGAAATAGGAACCTTTTAAAAAGCTAAGATGTGTGAAACTTCGCAATATAACAAATTTTTATTGTCCTGTTGAGGAAAACTATGGTTTTCGAAACGTAGACAACACTACTATTGAATAAAGGATCCAACAACGAACTCCTTTTTTTGGTCTGATGTATGTCATTAACCATCATATACATTATATATTTTTATAAATATTAATTTGTAGAAATGTACTATTTTAATTAATAATATGTTGCTTTGTGATAATTTCTTTCTTCTTTCAGATTGTTTGGGTGCTGAGGTTTTTTTTTTAACATAAATGTTATTTTTCGTTGCGAGTATTTTTATTTCGTTATTCACCTGGGGCATCTTTTGAAAAATGTATTTTCAATCTGAATTACAATTTTCACATTTTTGGTGCCTTTTATCATTTCTTAATTTTTCTTTGTCCCAAAAGGAAGTTTTTTTTTTAATCGTAATTACATGGATAAGCACTAAGTTGCAGTCTGTCCAAGTGAATTGTTTTGAAATAATTTGGACGAATTTCAATTTGAGCATTTCTATCCCCTAGCAATTTCTTAATGGTAAACGGACCATAGAAATAGGGGATAAATTTTTTACTTTCCCTAACTTGTAGGAAAATAAGCTTCCTTACCAAATAGCAACGTGTAGGGAGCATATCCAGTGGACTCATGGATATTGATATTATGAGAGAAGATAGCGAATCTTAACCAGTCATCCCAATCTTTGGCTCCCTCGAATAGTCTGATGTATTCGATGAGAGATTGATGACTTCTCTCCAAGGTGCCGAGACTTTGCGGATGGCAAGCAGAAGGTTGAATTTTCTGAATTTTGAAAATTTGACACAGGGTTTTGATCACTTTACTGATCAGGTGTCGTCCTTGGCCAGTATGAATAGTTTTCGGGGCTCTATACCTAGCGATGAATTCCTCAGCAAGTGAAAGAGCGATCGTTACTGGGTCCGTGTCCTTGAGGGGAAGTGCATCGGAATATTTGAAAAATTACATTGGATGGTTAGGATGTGGGTATTTCCTTTCGGTGTTACGCGTAGTGGTCCCACTAAACCTATTTGTATTTTTTCAAATGGTCCTTTAGGGGTATCCGTAATTATCATTGGCATACGAGTTCCCTTTCTTACTAATTTATTTCTTTGGAAATTTCCACATTGTCCTATTATACGCCTACAATCTTCTCTCATATTTTCCCAGTAACAATTATTTCTAATTGCCCAATAAGTTGTTGAGGTACCTTCATGTCCCCTTGCTATTGATTCATGGTAATCTTTGATTATTTTATCCCTTTCATGTTCTTCTGGGAATATTGTTTCTCCGCTACAGATTATGATTGATAGACCTGATCCCTTTAACAATTGTTTAATAGTTTGCTCTATTGTGGCCCAACTACGTTCCGGAATATTACTTCCATTTCGAGACATCTTGACCTTGTTCACCCTTAAAGTTTCCATGGCTTTCTACAGGGCCAAAATGGCAACTGAAAAGGTGTTCAAAAATAGTTGTTCCTTTTCCTCATTTTTGATCACCAATCCGAAGACATATCGACCCTTTTCATTGAAAACAATTGCTTCACCTAATTTCGCGTTTTATTTCTTAAATTCTTCTGCTGAAAACAGACCATTTTCCTCAAGATCCGTATTAATTTCAGATTGGAGGGGTCCATCAGCCGAGATAAAATGAACAATGTGTCCTTTTCCAAAATAAACTTTATCTTTACTGTAAGTAATACAACTTTGTCAAAGTTATAATCTAGGCTATCTTTATTCCGTTCTGAAATCCCTTAGTTATACAGTCTTTTGATCTATTGTCAGCAAGATGCGGCTTGCACCCGCCCGAATGATTATCATGGTTTTTACGATCTGATTTTAAGCTGTGCCTAGGGCTTGGTTAGGATTTTAGAACATCTTTGCTCTTGAGCATTTCACAAAGAGCTTCAGCCCAATCAACTTCTTCGAAGTCAAGGTTTTCCTCATCCTTTCCTTGGGAAAAAATAGGAAAGACATGTTCGCGACCGGCAGCAATCGGAACAAGTTTCTCATTTATGAGTTCAAGAGGTTGAGGATCACCTGTAACTTCAATTGGATTCCTTGATAATGCATCTGCATTACTATTTACCGTTCCTATCCATTTCTATCCTTTTCTATCTGTTATGCAATCAAAAATCTTGTCCATCTTTTTTGATCCCTGTATTCCTATTTAATTGAATCTTTTTCTATATTTTTTAAATTTAAGTCAGCCCTATCCTTTGAATCCTAGTCTTTATATCGACATGAATCTTACACTTATCCACGTCTATCCCTTTTATTCATTAGGCAACTTAAAATTTCATCTATCTTTTTAAATCCCTATTTTCTTATCTAATTGAATCCTTTTCCACCTTTTCTGAAACATAAGATAGCCCTATCTTTCTGAATCCTAGTCGTTCTATCCAAACGAATCCTCCACTTATTCACCACTATTCTTTTCCATCCATTAGGCAATCCCAAATTTCGTCTATCTTTTTTAATCCCTGTCTTCCTATCTAATTGAATCCTCTTCTATCTTTTCGGAAATATGAGATAGCCCTATCTTCTTGAATGCCAATCATTCTATTCAAATGTATCCACAACTTATCCACCTCTGTCCTTTCCTATCCATTATGCAATAAAAAATTTGTCTATCTTTTTCAATCCCTATCTTCCTATCTAATTATAGCCTTTTCTATCTTTTTTAAATATAAGTCAGCCTTATCCTTCCGAATCCCAGTCTTTCTATCGACATGTATACTATGATTCTCCACGTCTATCCTTTTCTATCCGTTAGGCAATCTAAAATTTCGCCTATCTTTTTTTATCCCTATTTTCCTATCTAATTGAATCCTTTCTTATCTTTTCTCAAATATAAGGCAACTCTATCCTTCCGAATTCCAGTCTGTCTATCGAAATGAATCCTCCAGTTATAAACGTATATCCTTTTCTATTTCGATCGTAAAATTCAGAGACAAGTAAAATCATTTGCACCGTCCATAACTGGAGGGCCGGCAGACCCCTTTGCAGAGTTCGACTAGTAAGTTGTATATGTCAGGGAATTTTATTATAGGTGTATAAACTCTTACTGGTTTAATACCATTTTGCGGGGGCTTGAAACTCAAAATATATTATTATTATAGAAACGGATAAGAATACTACATTTTTGAGCGGATTCAAATGTATATAATTTAGAAATAAAGTATGTATAGAAAGGAATAAGATTTATAAATATTTGACGGATTAACATGGATAGAAAAGGATACGTCTTTATGAATATGGCGGATGGAATAATTGATGGAAAGCGATAGGTAATTTGACGACAAGGGATAGAGTCAGGGATAGATGAAGATAGGCATTTATCAACAACAGGTATAAAAAATGATAGGCGAATGTGACCACAAGGGATAGAATCAGTGATAGAAAGAGATAGGCAGTTTGACCATAAGGGATAGAAAAAGATAGGTAATAGTTAACTACAAGGATAAAAAAATATAGGCGCTTGTAAACAACAGGGATAGACAAAGATAGGCCCATGTGACCACAAGGAATAAAACCAAGGTTTAAAATCTCTCTGAAATTATCATTCAAATTTACGGCTTATTTCACACCACGCCATTTTACAGAAGTATATTTTCAGTTTCAACCAATGAAATTTATGAGACTGCATAGACGTTATATCATATCCTTAAAAGAGGTTAAACACCTCTTCCAGCTCAGAGCGAACTGTCGTAAACGCCACACGTCATCAGCCACATCCAGTGCCGTATCTATGTTTATGTCTTTTCAAAAAATCGGATTTCATGTATGCCAATAGAATTTTTTTTGCATTTTCATTCAACGTTTTTATTTCAATTTTGAATATTCCATTTTTTAGCGACGTCAATTATAAGACCTTTGCTACATCATAAGGGTCAGATTTCCTACCAATCTTAACTTAAGTAACAGTTTGTATCATGCGCCATTGCCTAAAAGTTTTACATTATTTTCAACTGAATTATTGGCTTAGCTCTAGAGAATCGTGGTTTGTAACTACTTTGGTAAAATGTCGATCCATTGGGCGGGCGGGGCCTATTGGAACTTCGTCAATTTCTTCTGTTGTCAAATCCGTTACCTTGCCGCTTCCTATGTTTATTTTCGCCCGGAGCTTTCTTTTTATGGGATTATATAGTCCACCAAGAATACCACCAGTCTTCAATATTGCAAAAACGTCACCATTAGATCTTGCTAATACAATTTTTTCTACTGTTGGCAGGGGCTCCCTGGCCATTCTTCTTTCTTGTAGTATAATTGGTGATTCCGGATTAAATCTGTATCTTCGGAATTCGAATCGCCGGTGTGGATTGATAAGGGGAATAAGCCGAATGAGTCCAAGTTGTCCAAGCCCATATCCAAGTACCTGATAATCAAGAATCCCGGAAAGACGAGGTATGGCAGGAGGAGACCTGGATCTTGCACGTAGAGGAGGATTGGGCTCGTCATGAGCATGAGGTATTTGATGAGAAGAAGAAGAAGGTTGGGAAAGACTGAGTTCCAGCTGGGGCTTACCACTTCGTTCGTCATTAGGGTTAGAGCCTGACTGTGAACTTAACTCTGCAAAAAGAAATTTAGGCAATATTGTTTCATTCAAAATTGTTTCGTACAAAAATTATTGCGCTTTTATACATGCGAAAGAGGAAATTTTTGAAGTCGAATTAGACAAATCAATACTAAACCGGTCAATACGAAAATTTCCGTATGTAATTCGATATGTATGCGATGTGTGATTTAGGAAATTTTCTGATTAGCTTTAGTCTAAATTTAAACGAAATATTTGGAAGAGTACCATCTGTGCACGTATTTATTTCAGCATACACGTATGGAAGCTTACACGTACGCATATTTAAGTAGATAGACTTTGGAAAAATAACAATTGGAGTAGATTGTGGATTATATCGAACAAATTTTTATTTGTGGGAAGCCAAAAAATGTTTTAAAAATAATTATAGATGTATTATATTATTATATTTACCTATATAATTAAGAATGACCGCCAACAGCAAGAGCAGAGTATAAGCGATCCTCATATTTTCAATTAGAGAACCAACCGTAGTTAACAGTGTTACTGATGATTACTATGTTCCTTTATTAGAGTAATTAGTGTCTCAAGTTTATTCTCCTGATTTTATCTTTATAGATACTATCGCACGAAGTTCTATTTATATTTAATTTGTCACTTGCAAGGAAAACAAATATACTAAGTCTGTTAAATATGACGAAACTTGTAGATTTTAGAGAAAGCCGGTTTTTACAAAAGGAAAAAACCTAAGCTTTCTTTTGACGACATCTACAAAAATTACACTTTTACCATATTCCCCTCGTTAAATATTGATCTAAGTGAAAACAATCTTTCCTATAAATTAGGGCAAAAGCACTAATTCTTGGCATCTTGGATCAGTTATTGGGATTCGAAAAACCGAAGTTAATTTCTTTAATTTCAATCATGAGGCGAATTTCTATTTAAATAAATGTGAAAATGTACCCCCAATTGTTGGCAAATATTTATCCAAAATTAAATAAATTTGCATCCGTTTTTGGAATGCGAATAATTGGGCTAAGGTGCCAAGAATTGGTGTCTATTTGGTGGTTTTTAACTCATCTAATAGCACTAAAAAATTGTTTTCCTCTTCAGTTTCGATAGGATTTTCACGCTGAAAATAAGTGGAAAATTTCAGAAAAAACCAGAAAATTATCTCTTTAAATCAAATGAAAGTTATTTTTTAATGTACTGTCTTCATATAAGTTAGTTGAATTTCACTAATTACTATAAAAATGCTACTAATTCAAATAGAAAAAAGTGGGCCGCTAAAGATTAGTAGAAAATTAGTAATTCGAGCTTTTGAAATTTTTTGTAATTTGATAGTATAAAACTAACAGGGTGGACGAAAAACTTCATTTTTAAAATGTCCTGGCTTTTTCCTGACTACTTTCTTATCAGGCCTCAATATTTGAAAAACAAAGTTTTTATCTTGTAATATCTTATACCCAAATAGTGACTAAAAGCGACTAATATTCTTTCAAGTTTGAAGGAATTAAAAATAATCGATTCACAAGACGTAAAAACAATTAAAGTTCAGTTTAAAAGAATTTAAAAGACGTCAAGATGAATTTAACAATAACTGAAAAAGTCCTTGGACAAAACAAAAAATTTGACAATCTCTTCAAATCTTTGAAGCTCTACAAAATATCTCACTTCTTGTGAATAATTTCTTTGGGATCCATCAAAATTTTAAACAGTTCTGCGAAATTCTATGACATCTGATGAAATTTCTTGACATCCTAGAAAATTTATTAATATGCCTTGAGAGCTTTTCAAATCCCTTAAAATCCCTTTAAATTACTAAAATCCTCAGAAATCTGATGAAATCAGTTGGAATCTTTTAAGCTGTCTTAAAATTTTGTGCGTGCTATAAATTCGTTCCATATTTCCCGAAATTACAGGAAATTCCTTAGCACCTCTTGAACATTTTTTCAGCCCTGTTAAAATTCTTAAATCCCTTAAAATTGTTCGAATGTTTTCAAATTGCCTTTTAAAATGCCTCTTATTATTATTGAAGACAATTAGAAATTCCTTGGAATATTTTTAAATTCCCTAAAATATTTCAAATCGTCTTGAAATTTAAGAAATAGCCAAACGTATGAAAAATATTTGACTACTCATCCTGGATTTCGGGAGGACAAGACACTTCGTGAAATTTTGATAAAAATGTCCCCTATTTGTTCTTTTTGGTATAAAATAACCGTTTGAGCAAAAAATGCCCCTCCTCAAGCAAATCGTTAAATTTGTTGAGTCTAATTGCCCAATGAAAAGTTGTAACAGTTTATTAAAAAATTGTGACACAGCACTGTTACGTAGGTAGATAAATAATTCAGTTATCATTGGCCAGCGTGAATTCAATGTGAATGAATTCAATTCTTTGGCCGACATCGAGTGCAGTTGAGGGTTTTTGAATTCCTGTCTATACATTGATGGGCACGCTTAAGCGCATTCCCTGAAAAATTCATCCAAAACTTCCAAAAACTAACGAACAGCGCACAAGTTGAAGTGAAAAACGGAATAAAATCTATGTTTTCTGAAAAAATAAATAAACCAAATTTCACCCGATATATCCTTTACAAATTGAGATAGAAGAAGAGAGTTTTCTAGAAACTCTGACGGATTTAAACGTTTGAACTGCTGATGATTCTGAATTGTCTAACAAGGCTCATCCAGAATTACGGGAAGTAAAGCATGCTTATATGGTCACCGCAAATTTCAATATGTCGAATGAATCGGACACTGAAATACAACGGACTTTTTCTGCGAAATTTTCTAGTTGGACAAAATTATTTGGGATGATAGCTTTCTGTTTAAAATTCATAAAACATCCGATAAGATAAGCCCTCAATAAATCAGCCGTATTTTGTACATGGTACGAAGTCATTCAGAATAAAGTTTTAACCGATGTATTATTATGATAAGAAGGAGAAACTCTGTACAAACAACTTAAAAATTGTCTGAGTATCGCAACGCGAAAGTTGATAAAGGATATACATGCATTTTCGTTTTCCCCTGCAATATTTATGGAATGCTTCGACGCAGTCACTATTTTAAAACGTTACAGTAAAATAAAAAATGGAGATATGAAACTCATAATTCGTTACCTGGAGGGGTTCTTAATTTCACTAGAGAAACTGGTGAAATATCCCCTTGCAATTTTTTTCTAAAGCCATTCGGACATTTTTTTATGACGCCATAAATGGAAATACTTTACTACCACGTTTCCGCAATCTTTTCCTTAAATGTAAAACATGCGGATCGAATTGTTGGTCACTTATTGTTTTGATTTCAATCAAACTTAACTTTACTTTCAATGAAAATAAGAAAACTGCAGGAAACCATCTCTCTGAGTACAGCCAGTTTTCCGACTATCGTGTTTGAATATAGACATTCGATATCATCAAGTGCACAAAGTCATCCTCGGCTTCAAACCTCACGTTCGTCATTAGTTAAATGCAGTAAAGACACGAGCTAGGTTTACATGACAAACGGTCACCTATTTATAAAAGCATTATTAAAGAGAAAACGAATTAAAGCTTATGTCTCTAACCAATCTTTTCTCTTCAATCCACGTTTTGTATTTCGTTCTACTTAGTTTTTAGAATTTTCTCTGAAGAAATTTAATTTGCTTTATCAGTTATACGTTAGCAGTAAACTTTAGGATTACGAATTTCCCGAGCACTTATGTCAATTCGCGAGCGTTTCTTAGTGAGCGGGAAACTCTCTCATAGGCCTTTTTATCTCGACCAATGTTAGCGCTTGAGACCCTAGACTTGTCGTCAGTTGCATGTTAAAGTTACTACAATAGTCGGGCATTTCAATGTTGAATTCCCCACGCGTGAAGTTGGTCTATGGTCCAGATGGAAACTTCCTCAACTTCTTCTGCGGTCAGGTCTGTAACCTTGTCGCTTCCTATGTTAATTTTCGCCCGGTGTCGATTTCCTTGGGAATTCTATATTCCACCAAGAATACCACCAGTCTCCAATATTGCAAAAATGTCACCATGGGATGTTGCGGGTACAATTTGTTCTAAGGTTGGCAAACGCGCATTGACTGAATCTCTTGGGTGCAGTAGAAGCGGCGAATTAGGATGAAAAGTATATCTTCGAAATTCGAATCGCCGGTACGGCTTGTTATATGGAATAAGCCGAATAAGTCCGAATTGACCAATTCCATATCCAAGTATCTGACAATCAGGAGTCCTGGCAAGAGGAGACATGGTACGAGGAGACCTAGACCGGACACGTAAAGGAGGCTCCGACTCAGCAGAAGAATGAGGTATGTGACGAGAAGAAGTAGAAGGACCCAGGTGCAAGTACCTATTCCAGACTTAGTGTCATAGCGAGAGCATTTTTTAGAGCTAATTAGCCAAGATTTACATGAATTAAGTGTGTGTCGTTCTTCTGACAATTTGAACAATGATAAAGTGAAGTATTTTAATCAATTAAATCCAATGAGGATTTTTATAAAATTATAGAGTTTGAGAAGACAAGTTTTACCAGTTCTAGGCAGATCCTTGAGACATAAAGCCCAAGTATTATTATTTCGTCGTTTTTAAATATTTGTTATAAAAAATTCACACAAACACCTAAGACGGTTATAAGCTCAATGACCGACTTCTGTTAGAATAGGTGTGTGTATGTGATCATTGGCCAAAGAGAAGTTACGTTACAGATTTAATTCATTATCCTGTTTTAATGTAAGGGTTAGAATGTCAAATAGAAAGAGACTAGAATATGACATAGAAAGGCAAGATTAAATTTAATTGAATGATTATACTCTTTTACTTAAGACTTAGCCTAGGGTGTTAAATGGTAATGAGAACAGAGTAGAATTTCTATGAATAAATAGAGAGATTTACTGAATCTTGAAACTTTATTCCTTCTTCCGTGAGATCTCCCCTTTTTACATTTATGAAGTTTAATGAAGAATTAAATTTACATTAATAGATTTAAATAAAAGTATTAGGTCTCATTATATACATTATGAATCAGTGGAGAGAATTGTGGTTTATACGTACATTACCCGTACTTTTCTAAAATTCTTTGAGATCGTGCGGTGAGAGCCTAATGGGGATTCTGCCATTTCTTCTCGGGTCATATCTTCAACATCTCCAGTGTTCATGTTTATTTTTACTCGTTTTAGACGGCCATTTTTTGTTGAGTATATTCCACGAAGAACTGTGTTACCCTCCAACATTGCCAAGACGTCACCAGTAGATGTTGATAATACTTTTCGTACTTCGCTCGGCATGGGCTTAGCAGCTTGATTACGTCCTACTCTCAATTGAATTGGTTTATCAGCAGGAAAAGTGTATCTTCGAATTTCAAATAGCCGGTACGGATTCGTTCTGGGAATGAGCCGAACAAATTCAAGTCCATCAGAAGAACAAAACCTGGCAGGAGGACACTTAGACATAGCACGAAGAGGAGGTTCGATAGGAGGAGGAGACCTTGACCTGACACGAAGAGGAGGACTGACAGGAAGAGAAGATCTGCAACTGGACCTAGACGTAGGAGGTAGGTGAAAACTATCAGGAGGTTGCTGCCTGTCAGGAGAATGATGTATTTCAGAAGAATAAGAAGGTCCACAAGGAGAAACACCAGGTAGAGGTTCGCCATTTGGTAAACAGTCAAACTGTGAACTCAACTCTGCAAAAAGAAACAGCGGATGAAATTTTTTTAAGTGCATACTTGCATGTTCGTATATCATGAACCTTTTGTGACAATATAATACCTAATACACTTTGCTTTCTCATAGAGGGAGGGTTTTCACTCACAAATAAAAAATTGACGTTTCCTATATTTTGAAGCCTATGTTTCTGTCTTACCAAAAATCTTATCTTATATATCCTCAGAGGGTCAATGAGTGTGTTCTGTTACAGCGAACAGCTTTTTAGCTTAAAGTAGTGCAATATCCCAAACATTGAAGACATTTCCCTCAAATAAACAAAATAACCAATTTTCGTTTTAAATTTCAAAATCGTCAACGGTAGGTCTTGAAAGTTTGTGAAAGGTATAAATAAGTCAATCCACGTGTCTCCAGGATGCGAACGATTACATGAAGTACAATAATGCAACATTTAGTATCATCAAATACTGTAATTTATTATTCCCAATATAAAAAAAAGTTGTCCTCATATGGCAAATTAGTAGTATACTGTGCACTATACTGTAACTACCACCTCGGTGCATACGATACTTTATCTAATGAGAGTAGAGTTTTTGAGTTTTGTCAAGGTAAAGTTCCTTCCCACTAACAAAACAAGTACCTACTTTGCTGCTCCAAAAACGTCAATTCTGAAATCCTCTCTAGATATTTAATGTTTTTTGATGCTGCAATTTCTTCGGATAACAATATTCTCTCTCAATTTTTAATTCTTGACTATTATAACAATTATTGTAATTCATTACCTGTCTCAGTGATTATCATCGACCCTGCTTCAGTTCATTTATATTTTAGCATTACTGTAATTTATTATAAAACTGCCGATCCAAAAAGAAGAGTCAAAAAATTAATTTAAAGGTAAGTCACGAATTTCCATGACATAATATAAACCTCCCTCTATAAGGAAGAAATGTAAGAAATTTAGCTTAGGTATCATTTTATTATGAACCTATTACAATCACTAAGTTTTTCATGTTGAATACAAATAAAAAGTTGAATATTTCAGATAATATAATTATTCAACTCGTCTCAACTTTAGCGCGCGCAACTTCTTAATTGTCTAATTTCTGTGTCAGATTTCTTCTCGTACTGTTTTCGGATAACAACGGCTACATTTAAGAGAAAATTCGTGACGTATACAAATTCCGATACCGACTCCTTTCGGGTTCGTAAAAAGTATTGTATTAATACTGAAACCTTTTGGATTTAACTTTTTGCGTATAAGCATGATTCGAATTAATACAGATTTCCGCTTTAAAATTTAACTCAATATCCTGGAATTTGTAAGGATAAACCTTGATTCTTCGAAAAATTCTTCTTTTCTTTTTCAAATTCCTTACAAATTCCAATTTGTTGTTTGCCAAACGTTAAATTAAGAATATTTACACCCCGAATTTCTTTTCAAACTCAATATCCTTTCTGGTTTTGAAATTCATACAAATTCCATATCAATAGGGACACTTTTCGAATTCATTTTATTATAAATAGCACATTCTGAATTGCTTCACTATAAATTCATAGTAAGTTCGTACTCATTTTGGACGAACTCAAATTGAGTTTTGCAGAAAAATAACAATTGGGCTAAAATGCTAATTTAGATAGCACCAATCCTTATTTGGGTAAAGTTTAAATATGTTCTTAACATTATAGAAACATTATATTATTATATACTTACCAATAGCAACAAGGATAATAGGCAAGGATAGGATAAGTGTATAAAAAATCGCCATCTTTTCCAATTAGAGGCAAAACTAAATGATGTATTAATAAAGAAGTTTACAAGCCATGTATCTTATGAATATTCCGTTGCTTCATGAGAATAAATACTGTATTCGTTATCTCATCGTTTAGACACCTTGTTCTTCTACGATATTTATACTTCATAAATCAGCTGAAGGACATAAATTTAGTCACGAAATGCGTAAGACTGATATCGCAATTCAAGTAATCTTTTATGTTTCCGAGAATTCCGGTGTTCAGATGGTAAATTTATATTGTACCTACTTGGATGGCTCATTTGAAGCTTCGAAAAGATAGTATAATCCCTACACTTTCATCGAAAGATAAATATAGGTTTGTCCTTCAACAGGCTATGCCCATATCCAATCCGGAAAGCGGACTTTTTATATTTGCAGAGACCCGGAAGTCATCATTTATGCAGTATCAGATAACTTTAAAAGTCTATCAAAAATAGTGATTGACATCTCAGAGTCATGAGTTTCTTAATAAAGGCATCCTCTTCCTTATTCGAAAATTTCAAGGAGGCTTAAGACCATCAACACGAGTTATTTGATAACCCTGTTGTGCATATAGCAACATTAATTTCAAGAAAAGAGACTTTTCGTTACTTGACAAGGAAATCATTTCTTGGGCCTTATTCTACTATTCTTCTGCAAAAAGACCTAAATGATTCAAGACTAAATCCTCTAACGGAATAAGTTAAATTGGCAATTATCAACGAAAATAATGACAACATTTTCAAAAGAAACTGTTCTATCTCAGTTGTTTCAGCCTGCGAATCGCAAGATATAAATATTAGCATTTTGCACTCCATTCAGTCAAACAGGACAGTTCAAATTTATATAGATTTCACCCTCCTCCATTCTCTGATTCCTGACATTATAGATGCTTTGACACCTTAATATAACTCAGAATCAGCAATTCTACATTTGAATTCTTCACGATGCAAACAGTTTCTTTTTCTTGGAGAATAATTGGCAGAAGCGATGAATTGGTCTTCTTTGTAAAAATTGCAATCTACTACAGAATTCCACCCAAAAGTAAAATCATTTTTCTTCGCTAAATTTTTCAGACTTATATTTGGAAACTGAAAAAGAAATTTGTCTACAGCACTTTTTTTGTTTATTAAATAAGTTAGCGGTAGCAATACTGGAAAGTCTCTGACGAGAACTCTCTCTCAGATCACAAATGTAACTTGCTTCACACTTTGGGACTTGAACAAAGAGAAACTTGAAGGTAGACTCGTGGAATTTCCCACAAGCTACGCTACCATATATGAGTAAGAGCACGCTGCGGTTTTTCTGCGAAGGGCTCTGATTACATCATATGAGAACAATTGCCCTATAAATACAATTCATTATAGGAAAAGAGCGGATTGGTGGAACACACATCTAGAGAAACTCCGTAAAAAGACGGGCGCGATATAGAACAGGGTAAAAAGAACAAAACTGCCTTGAGACTGAGACATCTGCAAGATGGCTCAGAATGAATACAAGAAAAACATAAGAACCTACAAACAGGAATATTGAGGGATCCTAGAACAAAATTCGGAGGGTCGTCACGGGCTCATAAGGCTCGATGACGGCCAGTTGGCCAGAGCTTGACCGAGAGGAGGAATGCTCGGGCGAGGAGAGAGAGAAGGCCGACCTGGAGTTTCGTCACAAAGGTCGTTAATATGAAGTAGGTGGAATGGCAATGGGTCCTTCTGTCCCTTTAAATCATCGGAGACGGATGGCGTCTACGCAATGCTCTTACGACAGGGCGTGGACTTCAACGTCCCCATTGACGAACGAAACTATTTAGGGCAATCATTGCTGCTCAACACGTGCCATCGACATAGATGGACGGCAAAATGGAATTCATTCCCAAATGTAGGGAGGCCAATTAGTAAGGTGGATAGGAAGCGTTCTACGCCGGAGACCACTCGAAACCAGATGAGGTGAAGGCCTAGTCAGAGAATAGCTCCGCTGAAAAGCTCACCGCATTGTAGTTGATGTAATTGCGCATCGTTGAGCAGTGGATACCTCAATGTAGCAAATGGATTTTCCAATAACCGAAATATGCCAAAGAGATTATGTATAAGTAGGAATAAATAGAGAAAGGTAGAATCCAAAAAAGTGTAATAAGCACCTAAAATAAAGTTCTTTAAGCCAGGATATTTATTCAAAATGATGATATTGTTCCTAAAGATGATTCTAAGTCCATAGAGTAATTCCTAGCGAAATTCATCAAGCAAAAGCTCTTGCCACCAGAAATACATAGGTAGATCCATCTCTTGCTGACTAAATTTCGCAATTATAATTGACGATCGGGACTGACCTGAAGCATTAAATTCATGTGCTCGTGTTCCAAAAATGAAAATGAGACCGTTTTTGGAGTAAGGAATCTCCAAAGCGGTCGCAATTTGATTCATGACAGCTGAAAGGTCCTCCCACTGTTTGAAAGGCAAACCATGTATTTCTAAGACATTAGCTAGAGAAGCCTGTTCCATAAAATTACATTCAAGCGCGACGCGCGCCATCTTGGAAGACAGTTTATTTTCATTGGCTGAGAGTTTCTTTGTAACTTCCTGAAGCTCTAGAATTTCAGAGACATTGGTTGCAACAGTCATCTCAACCGTGATGATGAGGCGAGAGTTTTGTGTAATATTGTCCTTCATACTGATAATTGAAGTATCTAATTGAAAAGTGAACGAAAAGGAAAAAGTTTCAGAAAAAAGCCGCAAATATCTAAGAGAATATTGTTATCATAATAAATCTTTATTGAGTTTGTCAAAAAGAAGGATATGTACATGACAGAGATAACATACGAACTCAAAGGACGAGGTACAGCTCAAAGCTGCTTTCAAACCTAAATATAAGTAATGATATATTGTACAAACCATTACTTTGGTTAAATTTAATTGATTAGTGTCTCATTCTAACTGAAGAGCTGAAAATAAGTTAAACAGTTCAGAAAAAACTAGAAAATTTTCCCTTCAAATCACCCTTGAACCATGTTGAATCTTTTAAAAAAGACTTCGTCAAATTATACGATTTCGACCAAAAATATCCCATATTTGTTCTTTTTTGTATAAAATCATTTTTGGCCCCTCCTCAAGCAATTCGGTAAATTTGTTAAATCTAATTTCCCAATGAAAAGCTTTAACAGTTTATTAAAAAATGGTCACAAAGCACTGTTGCTTAAGTAAAAAAATCATGCAGTCATCATTGGTCAGCGTGAATTCAATGTGAATGAATTCAATTCTTTGGCCGACACCGAGTGCAGTTGAGGGTTTTTGAATTCTTGTTACTCTATCAATCGAAGGACACCCTTAAGCGCATTCCCTAAAAATGTCATTAAAAATTCCAAAAGCTAACGAACAGCGCACAAGTTGAAGTGAAAAACGGAATAAAATCGATTTTTTTTTGCTTAAAAAATAAATAAACAAAATTTTACATCCAGATATATCCTTTGTAAATTGAGATAGACGAAAAGAGTCTTCTAGAAACTCGGACGGATTTAAACGTTCGAACTGCGTTATAATTAGAGTCTGCTTTAACTCATCTTTGTTCAGACTCAAGAACAGTTCTTGCTTTGCTTGAGAGGCCAGATGTCAAATAGTGACCAACTTTTGGTGCCAATAGAGTAACTGACATGGTGATTCGATTTCCAAATAAATCATATGTAGCATCATATGCCTACTACTGACAATTCGTGGATTGCGCACAGATTAGGATTTCTTCGACTGAAATAACGATACATACATTTTGGTGGAATGGCTGAAACTGCCCCATCTCCTCAACATTGGCCTAGTGATTTTGAATTGTCTAGCAGATAAGTCTCATCCAGAATTACGTGAGGAAAAGCATGCTTATATGGTCACCGCAAACTCCAATATGTCGGATGAATCGGACTGTGAAATAAAACGGACTTCTTCTAAGAAATTTTCCAGTTGGCCAAAATTATTTAGGGTAACAGCATTCTGTTTAAATTTCATAAAATATCCAATAAGATGAGCCCTCAATAAATCGACCGTGTTTTGTACATGGCACAAATTCATTCAGAATGAAGTTTTAACCGTTGAAGTATTATGCTGAAAAAGGAGAAACTCTATCCAAAAAACTAAAAATTGTCCGAATATCGCAACGCGAAAGTTGATCCAAGATACACATGCATTTTTGTTTTCCCGATTACTTGAGCTATCCACATCAAAGTTGTTTCTATTTATGCGATTGACGGATCAATAGTAACATTCAGCACTTCGACGATTTAGCAGTCATCGAGGTTAGCCAAAAGTTATCTAGAGCAATAACACCAAGAATTTTGTAGGTGATATTAGTGAACAAAATGTTTGTGGGATCAAGTTGCATCACTGACACCAAGACATTTTCTATATCGTGGAGCACCACTTAAATTACAGAAGCCATCAATTTGCGATCATGATCAACAGCACCCCAAACGAGCAACTCTACTAGCCTCTTCGACACACTGACTATTTGAAAACGTTACAATAAAGTAACAAATGGTGAGATTAAACTCCTAATTCGTTACCTGGAGGGGTCTCAATTTCACGAGAGAAACTAGGAAAATATTCACTTGCAATTTTTTTCTAAAGCCATTTGTTTCCACTATGTTTCCGCAATCTCTTCCTTAAATGTAAAACACGCGCATCGAATAATTCTGTCTCTTGAAATATTCAAGGTTTAGAGTTTGAATTCAAAAACTTGTAAATTGATTTTAAATTCTCAATTATTAATCAAACAATTTTCAAAAATGTTTCTTCAAGAAAAAAGGAAAATAAGGTACGAAACTGCTTGCCATTAACTAATCAATCCTTTATTAACGTTCGCTTAAAATAATACAACATAAAAATCACTCTTAATGGTTTTAGGATGGCTCATTCTTGCATAGCGCACAACAAGGGCACAAAATGTACTAGCCTGTATTCTAGAACCCCCAGTAAAAGAGGGAACGCCTGCCCACTTAACCGGGTAAGGAACTCTAAAAATTTTGCTTTACTAAGGTAGGTTTAGAATCATTGTATAAATATAATCATATCCAGTGATAACCCGCGGCTGCATCCGACTTTATTATAAGTACTCGCATTTGCCAGGACGTTTATCCAGGGGAGAGGAAAACTTCAGAAAACCATCTTCCCGAGTACAGCCAGTTTTCCGACTATCGCGTTTGGATGTAGAATTTCGATATCATCAAGTGCACATAGTTATCCTCGGCGTCAAACCTCACGTTTTGTATTTTGTTCTACTCATTTTGTAGAATTTTGATTAAAGAAATTTACTTTGCTTTATCGGTTAAACGTTATTAGTATAAACTTTAGGAGTTCGAAATATCCCAGGCAGTTATGTAAGTTCGCGAGCGTCTCCTAGTGAGCGGGAAACTCTCTCATAGGCCTTTTTATCTTGACCAATGTTAGCGCTTGAGACCCTAGACTTGTGGGCAGTTGCATGTTAAAGTTACTACAATAGTCGGGCATTTCAATGTTAAATTCCCCAAGCGTGAAGTTAGTCTATGGTCCAGATGAAAAGGTCTACTGATGTAGAGAGTCATATTTTACAACTACTACTCTAAAATTCCCAATCATTGTGCGGCGGGAGCCTACTGGAACTTCCTCAATTTCTGCTGCAGTCAAGTTTGTAATCTGGCTGCTTCCTATGTTAATTGACGCCCGTTGTCTATTTCCATGTAAATTATATATTCCACTGAGAATACCATTATTGTCCAATATTGCAAAAACGTCACCTTTGGATGTTGAGAGTACTATTTGTTCTGAGGTTGGCAAACGTGCATTGACTGAATCTCTTGGGTGCAGTAGAAGTGGCGAATTAGGACGAAAAGTGTATCTTCGAAATTCGAATCGCCGGTACGGATTGATATATGGAATAAGCCGAATTAGTCCAAGTTGTCCAATTCCATATCCAAGTATCTTATAATGAGGAGTCCTGACAAGAGGAGACTTGGTACGAGGAGACCTAGACCTGTCACGTAAAGGAGGATCCGTCTCAGCGAAGGAATCAGGTATGGGACGAGAAGAAGAAGTAGGTGTGGCAAGACCCAGATGCGGCTGGTGAGTATCAGGCGAATCGTCTTTTGGGTTACAGCCGGATTGTAAACTTAATTCTGCAAGAAGAAATTGAGGGTTACTTTTTTTTTAAGGAACGTACTCGTATGTTTGGATATCATGAATCCCTTATGGCAATATCGTTTTATTTACAATTATTTATTGCAGAAAGTAATGCGTTTTTATACACACATATGGCGGAATTTTTGGTGCCAGATTAAACAAATAAATCCGAAACCATTCAATCCGCAATTCTCCGTTTATTATCGGATGTGTCATGAGATGTTCAAGAAATGTTGGGTGATTCTAGAGATTTTTCGACCTCCCCCCAAGAGGGATCAAGAAAAAAATTATAAAACTCTTGCAGGTTAATTTCGACTGGTGACCCTTAGATGCTGATTTCTATGTGATATTGAAGCACATCATTCTTTGATGCATTGCGAGGTGATCAGAAAATCACATTGGAATCTTTTTTTTTTTCGAATTTTCATGCATATCGCTCCCAAATTTGTTCAAATATACAGACTAATAAATGCTTTAAAAAATTATGTTTAGTGGTCCCGCAAGCCTTGTGAAGTTCAACACGTATTTCCCATAAAAAAGAAGGACGTTTTTGTAAATTTATTTAGAATCGTCAATATTAGGTGTATCGAATAAAAACTCAACATTTCTCTTCACAATGTGCTCCAAAAGTGCAAACTTGGGTTTTACGATTTTTTCGCGCTCATTTTTTTGCGGTTTTTTTTAATACAAATTGAAATAATTACTGCAAGTCAAGAAACATAATTTTTTGAATAATTTATTATTCTTCATAACTATCTTCTTTGAGCTACTTGCTGGAAAGTTGCGGTTTTTCTACAATTTTTAACTTTGCTTTGGCTTTTTAGTTAAGAAAGATTAATAAATAAACATTAGAGATAATCATTGTTAACAATCACTTCCTTATTTTTGACTATATTTTTTTTGAAATAAAACAAATATTTCAAATAATTTCCAAATTTTCCATATAAATAATATTAAATGTAAATTATCCTTAAGGTAATTACTGAGAGCCTTTTTGTTTGAAGTAATATCATTATTATTGTTTATTATTACAAATAAATAGTTAGAAAGAAGATAGTTATACACAATAATAAATTATTTACACAATTATGTTTGTTAACTTACCTTAATTATTATCTCACTAAGCAAAAAGTTGACAAACAGTAGAAAATTTCAGAAAAAAACGCAAACAAAGAGAATATTATTGAAAATAATGATAAATTGTTTGAACAATAATATTTTTTAACCTTAATCAATTATTGCCTCACTTTAATTGAAAAGTGGAAAATTTTAGAAAAAATTACAGCTTGCTAGCCTTATTCTAGGATGAAATTGCTATAAACAATCATAAATTATTTGAAGAATTGATTTAAACATCTAATTATAATATAAAGTAGTAATTTATGTATTCTTCTTCTTTAGCTAATTTTGAAGAGAAATAATAAGTTTTGAGTCGAGTCACCTAATATTGATGATTCTGAATAAACTTTACAAAAAAGTCTTTTTCCTCATGGGTAATACGTGTTGAACTTCATAGAGCTTGCGACGTGGACAATCCCAGATAGAGTTTGGAAAAAAATATCAATTTGGATAGAATGCGGATTCAATTGAAGAATTTTTTATTTATTGAGAGCTCAACAATGTTTTAAAAATAATCATAGATGTATTATATTATTATATTTACCAATAGAATTAAGAACAACCGCTATGAATAAGAGCAACGTATAAACGATCCTCATGTTTTTCAATTATTGGAAAAACTGTCAATACCAGTGTAACTGATAAGTATATTCTGTTCGCTTATTAGAGTAAATAGTACCTCAAACTTGTCCTTCTGTGATCATATTCAGAGATTATTATGGTACGAGATTACAACTATATTTTGTTAGTCAGTTTCAAGGAAAAAAACTTGTTTACTAAATTCTTTAAAACTTACGTCGCAATTTACATAATCTTGTACGTTTCAGGGAAAGGCGGGTTTTACCTGGAAAATTTATCGAGTGTCTACTATAACGACCAATTCAAAGTTTAAAAAAACTAATATACATTCTACAAAATATGTCTGTTTCATTTTTTTTTTCTGTTTACTTAATTAAATTAATTTCTTTATTTATTTGAAAATTTTAATATGATAATAATGATAATTTACAACCAACCGCAGTACTCAAAAGGTCAGCAACTCAAAACCCAACCATGAAAACGGGAGGATGGAAGGTTATCGATGTCAAACTATTCAACTTGTAATAACTGCAGAGCCAGGAATGGTCGAGAGTCTAAAGAAGATCGACTGCAGGCCTCACGATGGGTCGGAGAGGATCAATATGAAGATCCTCTCAAAACACAAAATTATACCCGTAGAGAGAACTCCCGATTTGTCCTCGGCAAAGATGTAGGAGACAACTGGAAGTTAAAATGGACACTAGATACCCCCCTCTAGTCTGCATTTTATCCAGATAAACCTTCATCACGCTAAAGGAGGGTCTGCTGTCTTTAAATAGTTTGATAGCGAAACAAACTGTTTTTGGCTTAATATAAGAACCGTGGACTTGGAAGGCGAAATTTAGAGGATTAAGTAACAAGGCTGGATCAGTCATTTATGATAGTTGCGTAGAAAGACCTAGGGCAGCACTTTATGTCACAGGCGACATTAAATTGATTGGATTACCAAGGTTCTTTTCTAGAGACTTGGTGATAATAAAGATCCAGCACCATTTAGGAGGCAGGCGCCAATCTATGGTGACTTGCTCAGCGTACCTACCAGGTGTAAGTCTTCATTAGATTACCTCTTAACTACTGATTTAACATTATTAAATCAGGGTGATACAGCTACTTTCCTGACATATAGATGTGGCGAGGTAATTGATTTGACATTATGTTCGAGATAGCATTCATGGAAAAACTTTTACGGCTCTTAATGATTTAATTAAACATCTAAAACAACGATTCACATCCTGTAAAACCTATTCATGGCATTTTAATAAAATTGCGACAATTCGAATGAATCGAGAAGAAAACGCCAGTGAATTTTTCGATAGAGTCATTCTCCTTAAATCAGGAGTTCGAGCGGCTCTTGAAGATAAATATGCCAATGTTAATTAACTTTTAGCCCCTTCAAATGATTGTGCTCTTGAAGCTTTCAAACGTGGGTTACCTGAAAATATAGCAGGCTTAGTAGAGGCGCATAATCCCCAGAACTTAGATTCCCGTCCAGAAGTCGCGTTTGAGTACGAAGCAAGACAGCAATTAAACCCTCAATATCCTACAAACTATTATCACGAATAGAGATATCATCCTAACTATGCAGGATCACATGACCGTAGTTCTAGCCCTCATGTCCGTTGCATGACAACTCTTGATTCATATACAATTCCTGATCAAATACTTTCTTATTCACCCGGAGTTTCAAGTTTCATAAATGATAACAATCCTCAATTATCGCCTAATTACATTCCGCCTTATCAATATCCTTATATGCCATATAATCCTCATACATATTTTCCAACGGCTCCGTTGCAAAATACAGGATATCCAAATCCATATTATCAGCATGATGAAATCAACCCTCAGCCAACAAATCAACAAAATTCAATCTAGAATCTCCAGCCGTAGAGTTTTCACCCCCTAGTTTCAATAAAAACAAAAGTTACCTTTTTAATCGATGCAGCAGCCTAAATTAATATTATAAAACTAAATTCGTTAAAAGAAGAATTATTAGTAAATGAAGATGAATCTATAGACATAACGGAATTGACTCAAAATATAATTTCCACTATAGGCACAATAAAACTACCCATAGAAAAATCCATGGTAGTTTTTCACGTTGTCTCTCCAGATTTTCCTCTGATTACAGATGGAATTCTAGGAAGAGGATACCTTCGACAAGAAAAGGTTGAAATTTAATTGTGGCATAATCATATAGTTACTCATTTGAATCCTTTATAGCCTATTCCTTTTATCGATAAAGAGTCGAAAGTCGCGCAGGATCAGCTCAGAAATTCTGATTAACTTTATCAGATCACGCCCCTCAGCCAAAAGGTCTTGTTAAAATTATTTGTTACCAATTGTTTATTTTAAAACTCGTCCTTGCGGAATGCCTCTACTGTGAGTTGATTAATTAAAGATTGATCTTGACGTTGCAAGGTGATAGTGAGTTTACTGCCCGAGCGAAGGGAGGGTAATAAGCACGCGAGGGAAAAATATTCCCGTAAGGGCAGTATAATCACCCAAGGGAAAAATCTACTTTTGCCTCGTGTTGCATATAGTATTTTATTCCACTCTCGACTGAAAGGCCACTTTTTGGTCCTGAAAAGCGGGGTCAAAACAACTTCGCATTCTGTTAGATAGAGGAATGCGTATGGATTTTCGCCCCGCTAAATTTTACTTTCACCCCGCTAATTTTACTTTCGCCCCGCTTATTTTACTTTTGCCCCGCAAAACTAGTTTTCGGGAAAAATATGCTACTTTCGCCCCGCTTATC
Organism: Andricus curvator; assembly: GCA_932195095.1. NCBI lineage: Eukaryota > Metazoa > Arthropoda > Insecta > Hymenoptera > Cynipidae > Andricus > Andricus curvator. Next base: position 24,664 of record CAKNYM010048815.1, read on the forward strand.
AGGACCAAAAGGTGGGTTTTCCGGTCGCGTGTGGAATAAAAGGAATAAGAAACCCGTGCCAACATCAACTCGGATGCTTCTTGTTAAGTGTCTTATACACCCGTTTTTTGATTGTGGGTGTATTATGTACGACGATATCGCGGATGAATTGAATCATAAACTCGAGCGTGCACCTAATGCCTGCAGAGGATTCATCAATGATGTACCGAAACCTGAATACATTACCCTATGTCGGAAAAGGGAGGGATTTCTTAATGTGGCTAAGAGAAGAGAATTTTTTTAGCGCAATCTAATTTAAATTCTCTTTTATAACAAAATTCCTCAATATCTTCTAGATCTTCTTGATAAAAGAAATGCGACTTTACCTGCTGAGTCTAGACTTCGTGTAAGAAAAACGGTCCGTACAGTTCTGCGTCACAAATCTTGTAAGTTGCGAAGATCCTTCATGGCGAGGAGAATGCGTCTTTGGAATAAGGTACCAGAATCAATTAGAGATGCAGCTTCACCTTAGCATTTTAAAAAGATATTCTTCCCCTTTTTCTTCCACATTGATAATTCTACTCTAAAAATGTCTCGCTGGTTAATTGTAGTTGGTACATTATTTTTTGAAAAACATATGTATAATTTGTTCCTTAGAGGGCTTTTCAGTCTTAGGGAGTTAATAAATAAATTTAAAATTCTAATTCAGATTTTTATGGAATATTGCAATTCAATCACGGTGCGGTAGTCGAAATAAGAAATAGCTTGAAAATGAAGTTATTATTTTTAAGGCAGAATGTGATCAGCTTTCCAACGGTTAAAAAAAGATCTGTATTCTGGAAGACGCAATCATCTTTTGAAGTTAATGCTTATTTTTAATATTTCACCCGGTTAGCTGTTCGATCCTATCCATTGATAGTATTTTGAACTAAAATGATCAATCTTCCACTGGAATAGTTAAATTTTTAGTTCATGACACGTATTTTCAAAATTTATCTATTTGGTTAAAATTTCTACCCTTTAACGTAATGAGTACTTTTCATTTTATCTTGTATTGCGAAAATTTTTTAAAAATAGATTCTAAAATTGGGTGCCAGTTGCGAAATATTTACTATGTGACCAGCGAGTTTACTTCACCAATACGTTATTAGGCTTCTTAATTACTATGTACATTGTTATAAAATTTTTTTCTCGAATTAAAAATATTATAAGCCTGATATACTTGCGTGATAAACAATTCAAATAAAATATTTAATGCTTTTCTGTATATACGCAGACGACGTTAGTCGAGATGACACCTGTTTTATTTTTTTATTAACATAGGTCAATGAACGAGAGAAATTTTTTTTCCGAAATACCTTGAAATCGTTTTAGATGTGCTAAGCTTAATAAAGCTATTGTTTTAAATCTGTAAAATTATTTAGAAATATAAAGAGCATTTAAAGACATTAAAACTATGTTTTTACAATACCTTGGTGCATTTTTAATTTAACCAATTAATGCTTCAAAATTTTGTTCAAAGAAAAATAAACAGTTTATATGAATCCATAATACTTTCCAGAAAAAAAATTAGCAAAGAAGAAAATAACAATATTTTCTTCTTTGCTAATTTACTAAAAAGATTCGATAATATTATTTTCTACTTGGAAAGAACGTTTGACTGTTTAAAATTATTTTTTCTTTCAAAATTCAAAATGTAAACTCAATAGTATTTTTACTCAGTGTAGAGATTATTCTTTTTGAGGAAAATTTAATTATTTTGTTGAAAATTCATCTTATTGGTTGAAAGTTGAAGTACTTTGTTAAAAATTCCTTTTTTTTATGATTCATCTCTTTAGTTAAAATTCAATTTTTTTTTTTTAAATTCATCTTTTTCGTTTAGTGCAATCATCCTAGTTGAAAATTCATATTTTCAGGTCGAAAATTTAACTGCTTTTAGAAAATTCGTCTTCTCGCTTGAAAGCTCAACAATTTGGTAGCAAGTTAATCATGCTCGTTGAAAATTCATCTTTTTGGTCGAGGAATCAACTATTTGTTTTCGAATTTATCTTTTTTTATTGAAAATTCATCTATTTGGTTGGAAATTAAACTATTTTGTTAAAAAAATGTTTCTTTTTCTCGTTTAATTAAACTGATTGAAAATTTTTCCATATCAAATGATATTCCCAGGTAAATGAATGCACAGAAAACTTTTGTTTACGCTCAAACTTTTTTTTGGTGATCTTTCTCAAGCCTATGGTTCTTACTAAACTAATAGCACTCTAATTATTGCGGTTACGTTACTATTCTTCAAGTTTCTAATTATAGCCCTAATTTCAGAGGTACATCTTCTTTAAGCGGTGTTTTCCAACGTATTGTCTTCTATGCCGCAGTTGTTATGCTCCATAGCTTCAACTCCAAATAATTTCTTGTAAATTTCACTAAAACTGTCGTTTGCTTCGTCCGTATCCCATACTATTTCAATTGGGACTTACTCTGTACTAATACTTCCTTTCTTAGTGCTCTTGACCAATTTCCGAAATAATTTCTTGTTTCCATCAAAATCGTTTTGCATCTTATCTTCTTCCGCTTTGATTTTACCCTTGATTTCTTAATCTTGTATTTTTACTTTCCTATTCTTGTACCTATAATCATTTTATAGTATAATTATCTCGTCATTGCCAAAACCTGTAATATTTAAGTTTCTCAGATATGATTATTTCTGTTCGTTAACGGCTATGAAGATTTCATTATTCCCACATGCATCACCAGTCATTCTTCCTACAATCGCAGTACCACACACTTCAGTTGCACTCCTAACAATGATTTTCTGAAGCATTATCCACCCACCCTTTATATCTTTATTGCATATTAGCGTCTCCCAAATTGCCTTATGTCGATTCGTGTCTGCTACGTCTTTTTAATCCTCTTTCTCCTCCATCGTTGACCTAGGTTAATTTTTGCAACTAAGAGGTTATGATCCGTTCCACATTAGGAGCCTCACATAACCCATTTATCTCTTACTAGCCCTCTTATTCTCTTGTCCGCAACAACAAAGTCGTTCATGCTATGATTTTCACCTCTGCACCATGGGTAGCGCTGAAGCTGAAGTACGAAATTCCTTAAAAATAGAATTGTTATTTTCAACGTACAATATACTCAGCTTTCCAACGGTTTAGAAAAATATATTTTCATCTATATTCTGGACTACGCTATCGCCTTTTAAAGACAAGGCTAATTTTTAATGTGTCATCCGATTAGTGGTCCGATACTATCCATAGGTAGTATATTTTTAACTAAAATGCTGAATTTTCAACTAGAAAGGTTACATTTTCAGTTCAAAAAATGTATTTTCAACAACAACAAAAAACGAGTATTCTATTCTGGAAATCAATTTTTTCTTTCAAAAAGTGTTCCTGTAGATTTACTTCGGACTACCACTTCTGTAAGATTCTTATGTAGACACTAGACACTCTATAATTAGGAAAGAACTAGACGCTTAAGAGAGAATTCTCTAATATTTGCTTAAAATTGTATTTTAGTTGTTTAGTTATCCTTTCAAGTTGAATATTCATAAAACGCCTGATCTCGGAATTCTGCAACAGGTTGTGAATGAGGGTGCAGCAAATGCCGCGATTGATGATGATAGTCCAATGAAGGCAGGGTTTACCAAATGAGTCAACTTGGGAATGCAAGAAATACCATTTATTTAACAGCTTTATTTTTACAAGCTCCCGCATTTGCCTGCACCTTTACGTAATTTTAGTTCAGTGCAACCCGACCGGAAAAACCCTATTTGTGGGAAAAAAACGCTCAGGGAGGAGCCAAATATTCTACAATAGTATATTGTGCTACGAGTGGGGAAAATGGTCGATTTTGAACGAGCATTCTCCACGAGTGGCACATACTATTTTGTCCAACATCTACGCGAAAGAGACGACTTTTTTCGTCTGAAAATAGCAACACGAGGACGAGTCACGGATATACATTGACTCTCCTCCAAAGCGCCCATCTGAGTTGTAGATGGAGCCACGTGGCCACGCTCACGTCAACGATTGAGAAGTCGCTCATTTTGTCAACTATTTTCAGACGATAAAGTCGTCTTTTTCGCGTAGGTGTTGGACAAACTATTTTACTTAATATTTAGACCTGCATAGCGGTAAGGGAACAAGATCGATATTTTTGGTTGTGGCTTGCCTTCCGTTGTTTAGTGAGTTCTGTAAGAAAAAAAATATAAAGATGTATTATCTTAAGCACTGAATCATATGCGATTTTAAACTACTAAGTAGGTTCGTCTATATCACGGTGGATTGAAAAAAAAATTGTTTCAGAAATCGCAAACGATAGCATGCCCATGAAGTGTACTGAATGTGAAATCGATCGATTTAAATCTAGGTAATGCACGCGAGCAAAATAGGTTTAAAAAATTATTATCTGCAGAGTTTTATAGTTTTTTTGAATTATTATTTTTTACATTTTTGGGAATGTCTCGAGTATTAATTTTTTCTTGATCTTAGGTTTACTATTCTGCACAAGATAATTATTAAAACTAGAAAAACCAAAATTTTTATCCTATTTCACTCCGGTTTAGATCCCCCAGATATCTTGAGTTTTTGTTGAGTTTATTTTATTCCCAAGAAAGACCTTAAGTAGTGACGAAAAACTTTCTTTAAAAGTTTTCATGGGCGCAAAAAATAAAAGTTAATTACAGGGGCATATTATAACATAATTATCTCGTGCAGATTAGTATCCCGAAATGTCGCAAAAATTGAGAAGGCTCTAGACACATTCAGTAAACTTTATGGTACTGTTTGCGATTTCCAAAACCATTTTTTTTCTCGATCCAACCTAATCCACCCAGTCAAATTTCGTAAAATGTCTTAAGACCTTCTTGGTCCTATAGAATAGTTTCATATCTTTCAAAATTCTAGGAAATTCTTTTCGACCGCATAATAATTTTATTAAATCACTTAAAATCCTTGGAAATCCCTTGGAGTTTTTTTTTGAATATCTCCTACATGCTACCAAATCTTTTATAATACCCTAAAATATTCCAGATTCTTTGAAATCCATTCAAATTGTTGAAATCTTTTCAAAATATTTCATTTCATTTATCGTTAAAAGTGACTAAAGTGATCTTTTCATTTGAAAAAGTGACCATGCACAATTCTCTGTTTTCATATTAAAATCAGATGCATTGAAATTCGAGAGTTCTTTGTGTCTCCTGTAAAATTCGAGCTTTGGGACTAACGCCCTTATATCCCAAGAACCTGCAGTTACTTAAAGTGCTTCTTACAGAAATTCCGTGACAGGTGATTTGTTTTAACTGTACCCCAAAAATGAGATATTGGACCGCAAAATGATATCTTAATAATTTAATCAACTTTACATATTAAAACCTGAGATCAAGAACTTTTTATGGAGCACCAAAATACATCTTAATTAGGAAAAAAGTGGACGCTGCAGGCAAAATTCTATAATATATTTGGTTTAGATTGTATTCTAGTTTTTAAATTACCCGCTGGATGAAGAACCGTCCGCTGCCGTCCACCGGCGAAACGCACCATTCTCATGTACTGCATAATTCTCTCCATTGCGTTGCACTGCAGCACCATCTACGGGAATCACTCGCGTTGATTGAAGTCTGTCTGTAAGAACAATATACACATAATTAATTTAAAGATTAAAATAATCATTGAAAGCATCAAAAGTTTATACTCTCCTTTCCACTCGGAACACTAAGAATTATTATTTGAGTATGAGCCTTTAGAGAATTCTCTAGTATTTGATTTAAATTGTGTTTTATTTCTTTGATTACCTGTTCTATAAAATCCCCGACCGCGGTATGATGCAGGAGGTTCCGAACCTTGGAACAGTAAATCATTATTCTCAAATTTGACTTTCGATAGCGCCCATTGTGCTTCTACTTCTGCATTATGTGCTTCAGCTTGCTCTGAAATAAAAATATTCTTATTTATTATCCGAGAGAGTAAACACTTTCTTAATTCAGAACTATTAAATTAAGGTATACTTCAGAGAGGTGCACCTAAGAATATTGACTTGATACTTGGCCTAGAACTTCCTTCTGAATCCCTGTTAAAAGTTCCAAAAAGAATCTTTCCGTAGGGTAATAGAGATTAACTTATTATCAACTTTTAGGTTTCGTAACTCTGGGCATGAGCCCCTTATGGTTTCGGTAGGCTGTCTGCCCGACCGCCAATACTCTTTTTCTCGTGACTACCTCACCCTTGAACCCCGGGACCCCACCTATCCCTCTAGACCTCTCTCCCAAAAATCCACTCATTCCTTGGGGCCCCCCTTACCCCATGGAACCCCCTATCCTACACGACCCCACTTCGACTGTCTCGAAGAAAATGTCACTAACCAATTTTTCCGAAAACAGAGCGTATCATCTATTATGCTTCGCTAGAGTTTCGTATCTCCATTCAAAAATACATAGAGATACGACACTCTAGCGAAGTAAAATGCAGTTGATACACTCTGTATACGGAAAACTTTGTTAGTGACTTATTCTTCGGGACAGTCGACTTATCGATCGGGGTCCTTCCTGTAGCAAGAGGCAAAGTGTTTCTTACTGACCTTTTCCAAAGATCGTTATTGTCCGTTGCTATGAATCGTTATTGTTTGTTTCTAAGGGAGGTTGTGAGGCGTTACTAAGGGTTGTTATTGACCGGTGCTAGGGAGTTATGTTGATCGTTTCTAAGGGTTTTTATTAACCGTTATATTAGTCGTTGCTGAGGGTTGTTATTGATCGTTATATAGAGTTGTATTAATCGTTGCTAAGGGTTACTCTGTCCGTTACTTGGGGATGTTGTTAGCCCTTCCTAGAATAATATTTTCAAATATATTGTCTGGGGAGTTTTGAATAGAAACTGGATAGTTGTATTGATCGTGTCTAGAAAATTGTACTAATTATTGCTAATGCTTGTTTTCGACCGTTGCTAAGGGTTGCTATTAAACGTCGCTAAGGGTTTTTACTATATGTTGCTAGGGGATATTATTGACCGTTGCTAAGTGTTTTTATTGACTTTTGCTAATGGTTGCCATTATCCGTTGCTAGGGAGTTGCATTGATCGTTGCTAGGGGATATTATTGTCCATTGCTAACTGTTGTTATTGTTCTTTGCTAGGGAGTTGTATTAGTATCGGCTAAGGGGGGGGGGGGTGTTATTGGCAGTTTCTAAGGGTTATTCTGTCAATTGCTACGTAGTTGTATTGAAAGTTTATGAGGGTTGTTACTGTCAGTTTCTAGGGGATGTTATTATCCGTCGCTAAGGGTTGTTGTTGACTGTTGCTACGTGATGTTATTTAACATTGTAAATGGATGCTATTACCTGTTTCTAGGATTTTTTATAGTCTCTTTGCTAGAAAGTTGTATTCATCGTTGCTAAGGTTTTTTATTGATAGTTGCTAGAGAATGTTAGTTGTCCTTGCTAAGGATTTTTATTGTCCATTGATAGGTCAGGTTATTTGTTATTTTCAGTTGCTAAGGGTTTTTGTCGCACGGCGCATTGGGTTCTTATTGTCCGTTTTTATGGGATGTAATTATCCGTTGCTAGGAAGTTGTATTGATCATTGCTAAGGGTTGTTAGGAAATGTTATTAGCCATTTCTAACGAGTTGTATTATTCAATTCTAAGCGCTGTTATTGTCCGTTTTTCGGGGATGTTATTAGCAGTTGATAAAGCTTCTTATTAATAGCGGGTAAGGAGTCGTGCACATAATCCGTAACGCGTTTTTCTTTTGTTGAAATAGAGACAAGAATGACATTTTAATGAAGCCAAAAGGGATACAACGATATGAACAAAAGAAAAACACGTTACGTGTGTATTATGTGCACGATCCCTGACGGTTTTTATTGTACGAGGCTATGTAATTGTATTGAGCATTGCTGAGGGTCGTTCTTGCCACTCGTTAGGGGATTTTATCAGCCTTTGTAAAGGGTTGTTATTGACGGTTGCTAAGGGATATTTCTGACCATTTCTAAGGGTTGTTATTATTCGGTGCTAAGGGTTATTATTAACCGTCACAACGTGTTTGTATTCTCCGTTTGCTAGAGAGTTGTATTTGTCATTGTCAAGGTTTTTTACTGATCGTTACTAGAAGTATTTAATGGTCGTAGCTAATGGTTCTTATTGTCCCTTACTAAGGGGTGTTATTATCAATTGCTGAGTCTCGCCATTGACTGTAAATGGGGAATTGTATTAATCGTTGCTAAAGGTTGTCATTTTCCGTTTCTAGGGGATGTTTTTAACTGTTGGAAACACCGCCTATTAACACTTACACCGAAGCCTTCCTGCAGTAGCCACAAAAAAACCAGGCGTCCTAGTTTTGCACATTTTAAATCGGGAACTTGAAAAGGTGGACAAGGGGTTCGGCGTAAGTGCGAGAACGGAGAGTAGGCCACATCCTTCTCATTCTTTAGGATATATGTCAACTTATTTCACTTTCTTTTTGAAGGTTCAAGTTTTAAAATTAATTAATATTTAGACAAAAAATATGTGTTCTGATGAGATCTGCAACTTCTACATAATATATAGATTATGTGTTACTTTAGATCAATATTTTCTAAGATTTAAATAAACCGCGAAAAATATTAATAACTTAATTTCTAATAATGTCATACGAAAATCCTGTTGGTACTTTCAAACGGGATGTAAAAGGCACCCCAGTGCCAAGTATAAAGTCAATTTTCTTCGGTGATCTTTTCGGAAGTATACCCCTGAGTTATACTAAATTTTGAGTCTAATTGTAATTTTCCAGAAACTGAATTCTTTATTCTTTATCTAAATCCCAATAAAAATTCTTCGAGACCATGTCAGTGATTTCGCTGGCAAATTTCTCGAATCAAAACTTTACTAAAAATTGTTTTTTGCAATTTGACTTTTTTTTTCAAACCGGCATAAAAACGACGTAAGTTCAATGTTAGTGTGATTTGTCAGTCAAAATAAATCAAGTAAGTGGTAAAATAGAACAGTCTAAAAGTAATTGCCATCAAGTGTTCGCTATAAATTTATTAAATTAGAATCTACAATAAATTGAAAGGCTCAACGCCTTAATAGGTAACGATGAAAGCTCGTCTTAAAGTCTTTCTTTTACATTTTGATGCGTACTATCGCTAAATCTCAGACCTAACTCTGTATACGTAGGAGCCTGAGGCGTGAGTTCAAAATGTTCTATTCCAAAATAAATATAATATCCAATATAATATCTTAACTTATCTGATTAATATTTTCTTTATTCTTCATTCATTCATTTCTACTAAACATAACATTCCATTGCTGTCTGCCTCAAAACAATGGCACAGTACACCTATCGATTTTTTATTTCCATTAACTTTTGCAAAAGAACTAGAGTACTGTGTATTTCGCCAAGTTTTACCATTCATATAGGCAAATGAAAGAATGAGACCTATCCTACATTTATCAACTTCTAGACTTTTAAATAAACGCCAATCGCCAAAATTAATTTCTTCTGCTAGTATCGTGAAGTTAACATTTTTTGATTGGTACGTACAATCTTTTCGTATTCGCAACTTTTAACCCTTGGTAAACAGTCACTACTTAATTTTGACGATTTTATGTTCAGTAACCAACAAATAGATGATTTTCGTACAACCATCTTGTTTCCATCACCATCTTTGATGGCTGTGAACTGTCCCTTTGGATTAACAACTATTTTTGTTTGTGATTCATCTTGCAAGTCGATATCACCATTAGTGCGTGATAAAAGGGTTGAGTCTTGAAGAATCTCAAATCAGCTTCTGCTTCTGCTTCTTGAGCTGAAATGGTCTCGGAATCGGCAGAATTTTTTTGAGAAATCTGCTCTTGCTTATCCGATTAATTTTTTTTTCGACAGTATCATCTGCGCAATTTTAACTCAACTTTCGTATTTGAATACAGTCGCCGGACGCAATCTCTACGTCCATGCCTAGACTAGAAGCTGTACAGAATGCATCTTGCTTCGCACGAAGACTATCTTCAATTAAAGTTAGATTAGGAAGTGTGCAATCCTTATCCAAAAGCACTGTAGGCGTGGAAATATCACCGTCCTGCATTTTGAAGGACACAACTAAACGTTTTGTCCGTGAAAAAACAAGATGTTCTCCTTCAGCAAGAAAATCGGCTACAGAAATGCCTGCTTGTAACTGTATGCTTTGAATTCTGTGAATAGATTCTAAAAGGCTGCAATTAACGATAGTTGAGTAGGTTGTATTAGTTGAACGCAGATTTCTGAAGAAGCCCTCGCAATTTTGACTGCCATAAATTCACGTTAAAATATAATCTACAGAATTGTTTTCGTCACTGAATAACTAGGATTCGAATTGATCCGTGCTCGCTAGTCCTAAAAAGAAAACACTAAATCAGATATAGTAAATTCTGTATAAAATAGTTAACGCAGTACATGAGTTTTAAATATATGTGAGCAGCCTCGCTTCCGAAAATACAAAGGCAAAAAGAAGGTCCGTCACGTTGTAGTGGCTGTACCATTATGACTTAAAGAGACAATTCTACAATATTGTTCAAGAAATGATCATGAATGACCTTGGCAGATGTAGCCATGAAAGAGTATGCAACAGACATTCCCTGCTCATTAAAAGGCAAAACAAATCCCACGAGTTGATTTGAGTTCGAGTCGTATTGGATTCGATTAGTGATGCACGTTGCATCCTCACTAAGCCAAACATTTGAAGTTAAATTTCTTACTCTGAGGCATTCCTTTCATTCTATCGTACGTCACGTGCCTTCAATTACAGATATAGCATAACTATTTAGTGTGCGACTATCAGTGCTTAACGATGACAATGGTAAGTTTGCAGCTACCCTATTGAAAAAAATCCTCCAGGAAATCCTCGTGTTATTTTCTGAATAGGAAAACACGAGGAAATCCGCGAGGATTTTCAAATTCCTCGAGGAATTCTGCGAGGATTAATTCTCTCACTCGAGGATTTCCACGAGGAATTTAAAAATCCTCGCGGATTTCCTCGTGTTTTTCTCGTCCAAAAATAACACGGGGATTTCCTCGAGGATTTTTTCAATAGGGTAACGTTTCAAATAACAATCGGCCACTAATAATAAAAATGTATGTTGCAAAAAGTTTCAAAGCTTTTCATACTTAAGCCACGTTTCTTACATTCTGCTTTCTCTTTGGAACAACGAACCAATATTTTTAAAACTGTTGAATGCATATCACCATCTTCCTTCCAATTAATACTTGTATCACAGTTGAAAATACTGTCCATAGATTGCCCAAGGTTTCGCCAGCATCCGTGTAATAGTCCACATCCGTTCGGACATATGACGCTGTTTGTTTGTCAAGATGATTTGTCCGAACAACATCTTGAGCTTCTAGTTTCCCTGACTTAAAAGTTCCTCTATTGCTGTGCCGTATACTGTACTCGAAGATTCTTCAGGAGACTGAGGTGGACGACTCTCAGTCAATAATATAGGTCCACATTCAGCTTTTTCTGCGACAAATTCCTTTTGATTCTCGTTTTGATTTGTGTTCTGAAAGAAACCTGAGTAGTCTTGATTTTAAAGGGAAGTCGTGATGACATCATATTTTCCGCGCCTTCTAGCATGGTGCTTGAAATTAATGTTATTAATTCGGTTCAGAGGCTGCAAATGTACAGTGACTGCGGACTGCAGTGATAACTTTGAACGACTGTTCGTTTTCTTAATTTTCACTGCGTGTTTTTCAACATGCCTCTTAATGTTGGATATCACCCAGCGCTTTCTTTTCGATTTCGATTCACTGCATTTTGTAAGTCTCGTCACAGCAGAAGAGTAAGGACATGGATATTAACCGTGTATATAATTCAAACTTTCTCGTTTTCTATCATCTTCTCAGAAGTTACATTAACCATTGTTCCATTTCCAAATGATCGACGGACTATTTCATTAAAGTTTTTAATATTCTTTGTAACATATTGTTCCACTAGTTGCTTCAATTTTCTTTTCTCAGATTCCACATTAGATCCTAGCTCAGAAGTAATTTCACCTTGATTTGCACTCCTTTTTTGTGCTGAAATGTTGTCTTTGCTATCTTTTTCGACGTTAGCGGGTTTTTATGAAATATTCCATAATACTTTTTCAGATTTTTCTCTTGCTCTGGTATTAAAGAAGGCAAAACCTGCAGAGTGGCTTTTCAAAATGAGAATGGATTATTCCAAAAATTATTTCGAAATTTTTCCTCATTGCACTTTGCGGTTGAATTCCTTGCACCCTCGACATTTTACCCATCTCCGCTCATTACTTACAAGTTTATTTAGACGATTTTCTTCTTATTACCTTGAACAAAAAAATTTCCAAGATTAAGGCAATAACATATATATTATTTTTTATATGCATCAATTTTATTAGTTCGTAATTTGAGCACTCATAATAAAAACAGGCTTATTGAGAAAATTCATAAAGACCGTAGCGGGATAAAAATGGTTTCTTAATGATTTTTTTGCACAACATTTTTTTCATAAATATACAATCAGCATTTTTTATTGGTAAGTTTGTAAAATAAAATTTGAGACTCCTTAACACTACTATACAAATTTAAAAGAAAAACTGGCTACATTTTGAACGTTTTATTTTAAATTGCTCAAGTTATGACAGCTAGCTTTGCGGTTGTTCAACTTGGAATATTGTCCCGAGAAAATTTAACTAGTCGTATCGAAATTGAGGAACATGTACTTTATTATAGAAGATATAAAATCGAATCTAATCTATGAAATATTTTTTGAGGTTAAGTTTCTTCAGTGTACAATAAACTTTTTTCATCTTCCGGTTTTCTGATTCATTTGTACTAGTTTTAATTGTGAAATAAGAAAACTATATTAATAATTTTCAAAAAATTTACGTACCTTGTATAAAAACACTTTTCCACATCAAACACACAACACGCCCTTCAACGGGCTTTCACGGCAAAGCGGGAAGCACGCACTTTTGCACAGCGCATAATGCATGACGCAGAAAAGTCTCAACTAATCGCAGATCTCCATTTCATTCGCTGTGATTCTCGCACAGCATGGCGCAGAAGGCGTCTAAACGTTCGTAACGTTGAACTTTCATGCAGTCTGCAGCCTTCTTGTGCAATCTGTAGTCGCTTGTAGCAGACGATTTTTAATCCTCTGTTTCATAATCAAAGGCAGACGAAGAAGTTATTCCACATTAAATCACTCGTGTGCGTTGGAGCACGTTCTCTTGTGCATTATGCTTTGTGCTTATTCTCTATGCAAAAGTGTGTGCTTGCCGCATAAACAACGAGACCAATATGCACACTCTCGCCGCATGCAAACGCTGTACGTAGTGTCCGAGCTATAATTTTGACACAGTCACCTCTTCGAGTAGTCTGTAGAGTTCAACTTATTTCGCTGATTTCGAACTCAGTGAATTCAGTGTTCAACTGGGTTCAGTCTTGAATTCAGTTAAGACGAAATGATTTCGTATGATTTCCCTGTGATCTCCAGTGATCTCCAAGCTTGCCTAATATTAGAGGATTCTTTTCATATGAAAAGCCGTAGTCGCTGACTTCATCGAGTTCATACTCCTGGGAAGAAGGCTTGCATTAAAAGGTATTAAAAATTTTAAATCACTAAGAATGCCTTTTCTGTCCTTAGTTTGTTAATCCTCATTAGTCGGCGAGAATAATAAGATTCCTATCCCTTTCAAAGCCGATCGTAGCTGCCAAACGTAACCTCAAATAAATTAAATACACAATGATCGTTTGAAGCATTCGAACGCGCTCCAAACGCATTTAATTTGTAAAATATTTGCTTTGGTCAAATATTATCAATTACAAAAATATAAAATCATGATAAAAAATTCAAAAAATTATTTTTCACCACAGCCATCTATGTGGAAATTAATCCTGACATCGTAAAATGATCGATGCTATGATTTAAAAAGCTTTTTACCTCATTATTATTCGAAAGAAAGTAAATAAAAGTAGCGAAATGTGCGACTTCTATCTGTTTCCTAAGGTAAAATGTACATTAAAACGAACAAGATTTGAATCCGTTGAAGCTGTGAAAGGGAAAGCGGCACGCGTCCTGAAGGAGCTGATTGAGAGTGTTTAAAAAAAGCAACTGTGAACCTACGGGCGAACTTAAAATAAAATTATCAGTTTTTTCCCATTTTTCAAACCATATTTTTTATGGTGAATCTTTGACCGTTTTAGTCAAAGCGTACAAAAAGTCTGCAAATGTTGCAATTTTGGAAGAATTCTCCTTGTTGTACAATTTTTACATAATATTTTTGAAATATGAAAAGTTTGCAAAATCCATCTACAACAAAACAAAAAATAGGCATATTTAAATTTTGCGTAGGCTATTAGAATTTACAGTGGCCCATGAACATTTAAACAGTTGCTTTTTTGGACCATTGTAGTATATATTGAAAGTCATAATAAATAGGTTTGTATGAAATCAAAATATTTGTCACGTTATCACTGGATGCATGCAATTTTCCAATACTTATTAATGCAGGCCTTCTTACCGGGCTGATTTCTAAGATTTTAATAAAGTTAAATGGACATTAGTACCCTTGGTTAGCCACTTAATACGCCCATCCTCGCCCATTAGTGGAAAAACCTTAATCGGTGGCTTGCGATCCATCTTTTGAAGCTCTTTCTTAGTCAATTCACGAGTAGTCCCATCTGGCAGTGTTGTGCAAAGTTTTCCTTTGCGGTAAAATAATCTTCCATCTGTATTGTATCTCCTCTGAAGCATTGATTCTGTAAGACAAAAGTAGGTGGTTTTTTATTAACGAATTTTTCTCTCGAACCCCAAAAATGCATTATTGGTCCGAAAAACACAGGCTTAGTTTAATACCAAAGGCAGTTAATACAGACACATGATTCTAGGCCCGCGAAGCTTTCGTGCGAGTCACTGTAAAAAGCCTATCCTCAAAAGTACGCCGAATCTAATATGAAAATGGTTTTCTGTGCTCTCTTAAAATGAACCACTAAAATCTCACCGGTTGAGAGAGGTGTCACTGGTTCACTCAGTGGAATTACGTCACTGGTTTAATCAGTGAGGTTCACTGGTTACTCAGTAACAGTAGTCATCTGATCGTGAGCGTTGTCGTCCATCACCTGGTTTGGTAGTAGACTGATCAATGTGTCGCGTAGCTCAAAGACAAACTGAAGTGGCCAGGGTCCTCCCCACTTTCAAGAGTAAGATACTATATACCCTGCTTAGGGAGCGTTCACGTATTACGTAACGTTATTTTCGATCTTTTTAACCCCCCCCCCTCCAGCATATAACAGACCGTAAAATTTCCTTCGGACCATCCTCATCCTCACCAAAGTTACGTAATCATTTTTTCTATTATGCTTAAGAACATAATGAACGTTTTCTAAATAAAAGAAGGTTTTTTAAGGCATCGTTGAGAATATATGTATATAAGAACAACATAACCTGAAACTTCAGTTTCAGGTCAGCCCTGAAGAAGTGAACTGCAATGTTCACGAAACGTGCTTTAGCTTTCTTGAAACGGTGTAGGGACAATAACATCGTCCCGAAATTCTTACATTTGAAAATCTATTTAGGAACATCTAAATCCGAATCAATTCTACATAAAACAAGTTTGCTTCTCTTGAAAGAAAGAATAGAACATAGCAAATTTGTCTTGCATAGTACCTCCGAAAAACTATTAAAACTTCATCTTTTCCTATCAAACACTATCAGATTTGACATTTAGTCTACATTGGACCGCATATAATTTCACCAATCATAACGGATTAAAGATCGTTCCACTAAAAAACAAAAAATAAAATTTGACAAATTACTTCCAGTAAGGCACGCGCCATTAACTAACACAGTAAAAAACATCTCTAAGCATCCTCTCAGCAATGAAATGATTTCAGCCTCATGTAAAGGACATAATTTTGCAGTAGCTCTCTCCAAACTCCCGGAAGGAGAAATCATCAGTAATTTGGAATCCACAATATATACCCTTCCACCCGAAAAAGCGAATGACATACGGCGTAGGACGGCCCACATCTTACACCAAGCCCAACTTCCCTCCTCAAACTTAACATAGCAAGAAGAAACAGCAATTAAAGAACTCAATCAGAATAAGGACATCATAATATTACCCGCAGAAAAAGGCAACACAACAGAAATGATCAATAAAGAAGACTATAACAACAAAATCACGGACCTTCTAACTGACGATACATATAAAAGACTTAAAAAAGACCCCCCAAAAACAATAGTCAGCAAAACAAAAACCCTTCTAAAAGACTCAAAACTTGAGAGCGAAACAAGATCTAAATTGATACCCACTAATCCCATCTCTCCAAAACTTCACGGACTCCCAAAAATCCACAAAAACAACATTCCACTCAGACCGACCGTCAGCGCAATAAACTCACCAACAACAGATTCAAATTCAATCCCAAGACATCACCTGTAATAGCCAACATCTTTATGGAAAATCTAGAAACTAAAATCTTTAACAAATCCAAGCTTAAACCGGATTTTTGATGCCGTTTCGTTGACGACACTTTTGTCATCTGGACACACGGACTAGATGAACTACACAAGTTCTTCGATTTCCTCAATCAAATACACTCTAATATCCAGTTCACCATGGAAATTGAACGAAACGGAAAATTGCCTTTCTTGGACGTACTACTTTACAAAAGATCTGATAACACATTAGGACATGAAGGTTACAGAAAACCCACCCATACAAACAGATACCAAATGGCTCCTCCCACCACCAACCACCTCAAAAGCAATCGGTCATCAACTTCCTTGAATACAGAGCTGTCTCCATAACAGATGAAGATAACTTACAAAAGGAATTACAAAATGTTAAACAAATCCTAATATAAAACGATTACACAAACAAAAAAATTGATAAAGCAATAAGAAAATACACTCAAAAAAACCAGTCAACACCACCATCCTCTCCTACAATCAAGGTATCACAGAACAGACAGGAAGAATTCTCAACAAACACAACATCCAAACTATATTCAAGCCACCTGCAAAAATTGGACAACCTCCAATCAACCCTAAAGATAAAAAGGTACCTCTCAGTGATCCGGGAGTATATAAAATCCCCTGTTCTTGTGGAAAAGTCTATATTGGAGAAACCGGTAGAGCGGTGAGCCAACGTGTAAAGGAACATGAGAGTAAAGTCAGGCTAAAACATTTCACGCAATCAACACTAGCTGAGCATCATATCGAAACAGGACATAGCATTTTATTTGACAAAACAACCGTAATCGCAAAAACGTACAATATTTTCCAAGAAAACATAGAGGAGCAATCGAAATCTTAAAACACCCTAAAAACATCAATAGGGACAATGGATATAATACTAATAGACCGTCAGCCCGCGGTACTAAAAATTCAATGATCGCCGCGCGTATGCCCTTTGGAGATTTGAGAGTAATACACGTGTCAATTATCGTAATGTAGATGGGAAATTTGGACATCAGTCCATTAGCTGGGAAATGTCGAAAAATCTTGTCAAAAAATGTGAAATATTGAAATGATAGCAGCACGTATGCCGAGATGACTAGAAGAAAGTTAACGAAAAAATAATCCGGCGGAAAAAGATCGGCATACGTGTGGGGTGGTCCATTAGAAGTGAAATAGACCCCTTTTGTTGTACAAAAACGTAATACCTTTTTAATGATAGCAGCACGTATGCCTCTACAGATTTTGATGATTTTTGACGTAAAATGCAGATATACCAAACGGCATACCGATCGGCTGGTCCAAAGTAATTACTAACCTCAAATAAATGTGTCAAAAATTATGATAAATTATAATGAATCCTACCATATGTAGCATCGGCATACAAATTGTACTGTTCCTAAGTAGTGGCATACGTATAAAAAGTTGTCAAAATTTGTAGGTTACTTTTCGATGATCGCCGCACGTATGCCGTTATGACTATCGTTGGATAACTATAAAATAAGATGTATTATGAAAAGGCATACGGTTATCTTAGTCCCTAACCTCAAAAATTAACATTAAAGTTGTCAAAATGTGTAGGTTACTTTTCGACGATCGTTGCACGTATGCCCTTATGTTTATCGTTAGATAATTATAAAATAAGATGTATTTTAAAAAGGCATACGGTTATCTTAGTCCCTAAGTTTAAAAATTGAAGTAGAATATGTCAAAATGACACTGTATCCCAGTAAGAAGGCTTGCATTGACGGGGATTAAAAAATGCAATTCACTTGAATACCTGATTTTTCTGGTCGTCTCCTAAACCGTAGGGGAAATAAATATAAGAAAAAATCAATCCTCTTCAATGCAACTCGAAAAATTTCACAGAATAGTACTGAAAGGAATTGAAAAATACAAAAATCCGTAGTCAGGATCAATAAAATTGAATCCCTGCCAATGAACGTCGAAAATTGCACGGAACGGTACTGAAGGGCATTGAAAAGTTCGAGTATGCAAAAGAAGGAACAGAATGGATTGAAATAAATTCAATTTCAAAACGCTTGATTGATTTAAAATGGAAATTAATTATTAGCGTAATGAGTCGTATTCTATTGCATATAAAAATGAGTACTACTTGAATTCAATAAAATGGATATGTTAATTGCATAAGGGCAGATCGAAAATAATTGAAACAATAAAAAACAGCCTAACAAATAAAAAACTAAAGATACAATTTTTGAATCTAAATAGTAGATTTCCTAAGAGATGGATAGATAAAAGATTTTGATTTTTGTTGCAAAATAATTCGAAAACCACCCACATTCAAAATCTACAACAATATATACAGTGCAAGCACCTTTGGTTTATGACATATTAAGAACCACGCTGACTAATTATTTTTCTTTCAGAAAACCCCTTCAAATTTCTTGTGGTATAACGTAATTATTATCCATTAATTGATTATCTACTCAATTATTTATCCATTTACTATTATCAATTCATTTTCGTTTTGTTTTTATCTTGACTTTCACCTTATGATTAATTTTTTTATTATTATTACTTTATGTGTATATATTTTTAATTCATTATTTATTTACTATTCAATATTTATGTGATTATCATTACGATCCTTAAAATCATTAATTTTAACCACCTTTTTCACTTTATAGCTTATACATTTCAAAAGTGTATTATATTTATTTATATTTTTATTTATTTGAAGATATAAAAATCTTATTCATAGGATTCACGAAAATTGACACTTTTAAACTTATATTCAAGAAAAAAGGATTTAAAATATTTTTAAACCGATATTTTCTGAAGGTACCAATGGGAATAAAATTCATTTGAAATATATGCTACATTTTGGAATTCGAAACAATGTCATACAGATTTATTCTGAAGGTATTAGAGGGAATTAAATAAAATAAAAATAAATTCTACTTTACGGAATCAAAAGCAATTCAATATACATATTTTCTTAAAGAACTGGAAGGAATTAAATAAATTTGAAATGTGTCCTACTTTACGAAATTAAAAACAATCAATTATAGATATTTTTTGCGGTACTGGAAGGAACTAAATAAATGTGAATTTTGTCCTGTTTCTGGAACACAAAATAATTCCGGGAGTCGTTGCTGCCGCTATGGGATCTGCAGGGAATTAAATTTCTGAAAAATGTATTACTCTCTTGCGGATTGGAGGTCGGTGGAAGAATCAGGTTTCAAATAGGATCGAAAATTGTTCATTTTTAGCTGAAATCGGAATTTCACAATTCTTTTCAATTCAAGCCTTCTTACTGGGATGCCGTTGTATTTTCTCATTCGATAATTTTATGTAAAAAAAAAGTCTTTCAGAAAGAAACAAAATAAAATTTGAAAAAGATAGCAATTTTAAACTTATATAAAAATGTATGAAATTATTTATTTAAAAAAAAATATATATATATTAAGTCTCGTAACGATAAAAAATATATTTTCGAAAAATTTATATCTCTGAATTTATGTCTTTGTCCATTATCCATGTCAGAGATATTATCTATATCTCTGTTCATATTTTCCTTGTTTTCCTCCATCACGTACGCACAAGAACACTTTGTTTTACTGACGACGCGAAAATGAGCTGCTCCGAAACTGCTAATTCAAAAATGCTGCGTTGAACAAATGGTACACAGAAACTATACTACTATTTTTTCAAAAATCCTGGCCCCTCTACAAATCATTGAATAACTCAATCAAAAAAAAGTCGCTTAAAAGAAGGACAAACAACTTGTCAATCATCATTTTATTACGAATAAGTACAATATAATTTGATCGCGATGCGTCCATAACGTTCGATGCAAATTTGAAGTAAAGGTGAAAAAACGTGGTTAAAAACACCTTTTGTAACTTGGTCAACTTTCGACCGTTGTATTTCGTCGAAAACTGCATGAATTCCTTTGCAAAAAATCGATTAGTTACCTTGAAGTTTTATTTATGGGTACGTTTTCGAAAAATTCGAAAATATTTATAACTTTGGTGTCGGCAGTAGATGAAAGCGAAGGATGCTAACTCAGCTTCTAAGCAAGCTGGAAGGCTCTACTGAGGCTTAAAATTTTTCAAAAAAATCAACAAATTCAATGGTAGGCTTTTAAATACAGGTAATTACATCATTAACACGCTATCGCATATTATTTTTTTCTGTTTTTTTTTCTACGGTAGTCGACATCAATTGAAATCGATACGTTGAAGGGGTTACCGTCCACCCATGTCAAAGTCAGTTGACCCACGCGGCACATTCTACCAGATGTACGAAAGTTGAAGAAAAAAAAGGACACTTTATGAGGGAAGGATCAAGCAGGACATCGATATCCTGGAACCTGCTGAGAGTATCATCGACTTCTTTTGTGCCTCCAGTCCCAAAAAAAAAAAAACGGAAAAACATAATGTGCGATAGCGTGTTATTGATGTAATTAACTGTTTTTAAAACCCCACCATTGCATTTGTTGATTTTTTTGGAAAATGGTAAGCCTTAGTAGAGCCTTCCAGCTTGATTAGAAGCTGAGTTAGCATCCTTCGCTTTTATTTACTGCCGACACCAAAGTTATAAATATATTCGAATTTTTCGAAAATGTACTCATAAATAAAACTTCAAAGTAACTACTCTATTTTTTTCAAAATAATTCATGCATTTTTCCACGAAATAGAACGGTCGAAAGTTGACCAAGTTATAAAAGGTGCTTTTAACCACGTTTTTTCACCTTCACTGCAAATTTGCATCGAAAGTTATGGACGCATCGCGATCAAATTATATTGTACTTATTCGTAATAAAATGAGGATTGACAAGTTGTTTTTCCTTTTTTTAAGCGATTTTTTTTATTGAGTTATTCAATGATTTGTAGAGGGGCCAGGATTTTTGGAACAGATAGTAGTGGAGTGCTGCTTTGAGCGCGAAAAGTTGGATGTCTATATTAAGCGCATGCGCTTTGCGAACATTATAGACGAATGCACATAAAAATAATACTCTGGTATTTCAAAACGAATCCAGTATCATGGAAGATTACGATTTCCCTATACTTTAAATACCTATTATTTCTTTAATTTTTAAAAATAGTATTGAGTAATAAAGTATTTCAATCAATCAATTAATCAATTTCAATTTATTCTCTCTCATGTATGCCCTTGTGGGTTTTTACATATACAATATAAATATACAGTAGTATAATATAGAACAGTTTATAAAAATTATGTGACTTAGAATATTCTCATTTCTGCATACATAGTATATCCGCGCTTATTTTTTATTTCTAATTTTAATTCTAATTCTGAATCACAATTTATATACTTTGATTTCTTATTATTTACTCATCTTCACTATCGCTGTTCTCTTCTAATACTATCTGTCGATTGCTATTTACACTTTCTCTTGCAAATTTCTCGAAGTCTCTCGCATATCCGCAGAGCTCGGAGCTCGGTTCTCTTTTCAGAACTTTTGTTAATTTCTGACTAATTTCTATTTCCGGGTTTTCCTGTAGCCATTTATCAACCCCTCTAACCAAATCGTCACTGATTACTCTCCTTGCGTTTTTACATACCCAAATGTGGCCAAGATTTTCCTCCGACGCTCCGCACAACCTGCATAATGTATTTTCATAACCTTTATTTCCCGCTTTACCCACATTTCCGCATCTTAACCTGGCCCATTGTTCCTTACATTTACCGTTTACCCTATTTGAGTCCCAATATTCCTCCCTTTGAAATCCTTCTTTATACGTCTTATACAATGCACAGTAGTTTGACCTATCTATCTTTCCCCAATCTATTTGAATTTCAAGTTCTATTTTTTTTATAACACCTTGCTCTAGATTCCTTTCAATTTGACTTTCATTTCCTTGGTTCCTCATTAGACCTAACGTCTGTCCGTCTCCTACTTCATCCATTGCTTTTTTCAACACTTCTCCCCACTTCGATGGCATTTTATTTGCAATACTTCTCAATTCTGCCATTAAACATACTTTAGGTAGTCTGTCCTCTCCCATGTTCAAAATTTCCAAAACATATCTGCTTGCCCTTCTTCTTGCCTCTATTTCCAAACTTCTTCTACCTGCTTCCATTCTCCAAATATAATTTGGAGTATTCCTATCTATTCCCATAATCATTTTCACGTATCTACCTTGTATTCTTTCCATGACTTCCTTTCTTTCCCATCCCCATAGCTCCACACCATACAGTAACCCTGCCTTAGCCAAAATGTCTAACAAGTAAAGCCTTCTTCCTAGATTATTTATGTTAGCTCTTTTCATTACTCCCCATGCTGCATTAATTGCCTTTTGGGCTTTTCCTGCTAAAGTGTTTAAATGTTTATTAAAGGTCCCTCCCGTAGAAAACCAGAAGCCCAAATATTTGTATCTATCTACGACCTCTAATTTATTTCCGTATATTTTCCATCCTTCACCCTCCTTCACTTTGCCCCCCTTTCGAAATACCATTATTTTTGTCTTGTTAACATTCATTGAAAGCTTATTTTTATTACTATATTTTTCTAAGGTTTTGAGCATTTCCTTTAAACCTTCTGGGAAGTCGGCTACTAAACTTAAATCATCTGCAAATTTTAATGCATATACTTTCGTCTTTCCTATCACTGTACCTCCCTCCTTCTTTCTTATCCATTCATCCTCCATGTCTTCAGTAAAAATGTTAAAGAGTGTTGGGCTTAATGGGCAACCCTGTCTGACCCCCCGCTCCGTTCTAAAACTCTCTGTAATTCCCTCCTCTGTCATTACTTCATTTTGCGTCTCCCTGTACATATTTTTAATCATTGTCAACATTCTACCATTTATCCCAGTTTTTTCTAGTTTCTGCATTAAAATGTCCCTATCTACTAAGTCGAAAGCTTTTTTAAAGTCCACAAAGGCCACGTATAGTTTACCACCTTCTTTATTTAACTTGTTATTTATTATAGAGTTCAGTGCAAAGATATGGTCTCTTGCAGCCCTACCTTTCCTGAAACCTGCCTGACTTTCTTTATATAAACCTTTTTTCTCTAACCACCCTCTGATTCTTTCATCCATAATTTTGGCTAAAACTTTGTACCCTATATCTAGTAGTGATATTCCTCTATAATTTTCTGTGTCCTCTTCATCCCCTCCTTAGAAGATAGGAACAATTCTAGCTTTCTCCCACCCTTTTCCTATAATCCCTTCCCTCCACATTCCGTTAATACATCTATGCACTTCTTCAAACCAGCATCTCGGTAAGCCTTGTAGGAACTCAGTAGTTACTCCATCCTCCCCAGGAGCTTTCCCTTTCTTCATTCCCCTCACACAGTTCGCTACCTCCTCAAAACTGATTTCTTTATTGAATTCTTCCTGTTCCATGCCTTCCTCATTCCCCCTAGTAAAATTACATTCGCTTCTAGGTTCTATTGGGTCCTGTGTATTATTAATTTCTACCGAGTTGCTGTTAGGAACTACCTTTTTTCCGCTTACTTCCGAGTCATCGATTTTTTCCGCCTCTAATAACTTCTGAAAATGAATTTTCCACTTCCCTTTCTTTATCTTACTGCCCCTCCTTTTTTCCTAGGTCTAAAACTGCCTATTGCTTTCCAAAACTCACCCATGCTCTTACTTTCTGCTACCTTTTTCCATTTTTCTTCCCTCTTTTCTCGTTTTTTCTGTGCATATAACTGCTTAATTTTCGCTCTTTCTCTAGTTAATATTTCTTTATCCTCGTCTCTCTTTGTCTTAAGAAATTTTTTTAAAACCCCCCAAACTTTCCGTTTTTGTATTTTGATATCATCTTCATAATAATCGCCAGTATTCCTTTTTATGCCCAATCTGGTATTTTTCTTTTTTCTTCTAACCATACCTACCTTCTCAGCCGCATTTTTAATGTTTAGTATTATTCCTTCCCATCTATCTGCCCATCCCTTACTTTCGGCAGGTTCCTCCCATACATTTTCCATGGCTTTTTCAAAATCCTTAAACTTTCCCAGATCCCATACTAATTTTGTTTCCTCCCCTTGACCCTTTTCTGCTTTACAAGATGTTTTCTCCCTGTTTCCTACCTCAATATTTAATGTGAAAGTTACCGGCAAATGATCTGATTCGATTCTTGGTTCTACTTTTACTTCTTTAACAACCCTGCATTCTTCGTTATCCATTGAAATCACGTAATCAAGAACCGAGCTCGCTGCTCCGCCGATATGTGTGAATTTCCCTTCTCTATCACCATTCATTCTTCCATTCAAAACTATTAAACCATAATCTTCACATAAACTGAGCAATTTCTTTCCTTCTGCATTTAAATGAGAGTCTTCCGAATATCTCGGATTATAATATTCCTGCTCTAATTCATTTTCTTCAAAATCTACTCTACCTTGCTCGTGACCTATTCTTGCGTTCCAATCTCCTACTACTATCATATTTTCCATTCTACTTAAAATATTCTCTATAATTAACTTTAGACTACTTATCACTTTTGAAACTCCGACATTGTTATAAACAGTTACAATATTTACCAATTTGTTATCATCTTTTATATTATCGCCTTTAATAATTAAGCCATATTCCCACTCGCTTACTTGTAAACCCTGACATAAATTCTTTTTTATTCCTACCAATTGTCCCCCTTTAGCCCTACCTTTCTTATTTTCTCTTACCGCCGGCTTCGCTTTCCACCAAAAATTGTTGTCCAATTTAGCCAACACTGATTCTTCTCTTTCTCGTTCCAGCCATGTCTCTTGTAGAATTATAATGTCGAATTTTTCCAAAAATTCCCAGGTGTCCCATATCTTCGATATTCCCGCGATGTTCCAGACCAGTCCTCGTACTCCCTTGGTAGCTTTTCCTCCGAAATGTAGTTCTCCGAAAGTTGTGCCCCTTCTTTACTCCCTCTGTTTCACTCCAGTTGTATTTTTGGTCGTTTATCTGCCATTTCATGTAGCTCATGCTTGCTCTCTCATTATTTTTTCTCGCTTCTTCCACCTGATTTTGTATCCAACTCTGAACTTCCTTTTCTCGATCTGTCAAGTCATCGCTTACGATTATTTGGGTCCCTTTGAGTCGATTCTTTTTCTCCATCAGTCTTCTTTTTGTTTTCCAAGAATCCAATCTCACTAGTATTCCGTCGCTAATTAGTCTCACTGCTATGATTTTTATTCCAACTTCTGTTCTTCCTCGAATTAGACTCTGAATTTCTCTAGGCAGATTTCTCCCAATTGCTTCAAAACCCCTTACTATGATTGAATTTTTCTTGAGCTTTCTCTCCTGTAATTCCCTTAAAAGCTCCTCTCTGTGAAGTATTTTTGGTACAGTGTTACTTTCTTCTGAAGTAACCCTCTCTAATTCTTCAAAGCCGGCCAACCAGTTGTTCTTTACCTCTTGAAGTTTGATCCTATCATTGTTCAATTCATTTATGATTGGTAACCCTTCATTAGTACAGGTAATATCAACTTGTTGCTCCTCTTCCCCACAGCCGACATTTGCTCCAGTGAGCCCTATATTACCTTCGTTGACGGTTGGTGACACGTTAGTAGAACAAGTTAGCTGAACTTGCTGTTCTGCCAATTTCTCGCTAAGAATTTGTATTTTATCTCCTAAAGTCTGTTTTTCCTTGGTCCAGTTTTCCTATTTCTCTCGGGCTTCTTCGATGATCGCAGCTGCAACATTCCATCTCGCATCCTTGATATTTTCCTCCTCTATGACGCTCTTCAAAGCACTGACTTCCTTCGACATTTTTTCAAATTCTAATTTTACTTTACTGTCCCACCACTTATTTAAAATATCATTTATGAGAACCGCAAAATCCGTTTTTTCACTCACTTTTATTTCATCCTTCTGATCTAAATTCGGGTTCATGTCAGATATTTCCTCCACTTTATTATCATTATTTTTCTTCTTCGCTGGGTTCTCTGACGGACTCAAAAAATTCCTTAAAGCATGTACACTCTTCTTCGATTCTGTTTTTAATTTACTTGCATTGGTCGGTCTTCCAGGGCCCCTTTTAACTTTCTTTTCTTGGTCGTCTACTTCCCTGCCTTCCGCTGTTTCCATTGCCTCTCCGTCTGTCGTGTACCCATCTCGTTCGGTCTCTCTCTCCTCTTCACCGGCTGACTTTTTCAAACTCATAACCTCACTTTTTTGGCGTTACGGCCCAACTTTGAACCTTTTCTAATCTACTAAAATATAAGGGCACTAAGCCTGCACTTCACTCACACAGAATCTTAGGACTCTAAAGCACAGTAATATTTCACTCCGAAAGCTCTTTTGTCTTCATAAGCGAGAAAAATTCATAATAATAACAGCCCGAATCGGTAACGCGTTTACTCTCAACCGACGCTCAGGGGCGTATCTATTGAGTAATAAAGTATATAAAGTGAATTGATTATAAACAGACATGCTATATTGTAATATTTTTAAAAGATGTTGTATTTTACTATGTTGTATAATGTATTTTATATTAAAAATTCACTTCATTTATAGTAATAAATTTGAAGTTATTTGCATACCACTCATGTATAATTATGTTCAATTTTAATAAATATTACTACTTTTTTAAACGGAAAATGCTATGAATTTGGGAGTAAATAAATCGAATAAAATATACTTTTGCGAAAATTTCGACAACTTCAATATTAATTTTTGAGGTTAGGGACTGAGATAACCGTATGCCTTTTTGAAATTCATCTTATTTCATTATTATCTAACGATAGTCATAACGGCATACGTGCAACGATAATCGAAAAGTAACCTACAAATTTTGACAACTTCAATATTAATTTTTGAGGTTAGGGACTGAGATAATCGTATGCCTTTTTACAAATCGTTTTTTTAATATGTAAACTTCATTTTAAAGTTATTTTTTTCGAGCAACGATCATTAACAAGAATATGCAATTTTTGACACATTTATTTGAGGTTAGTAATTACTTTGGACCAGCCGATCGGTATGCCGTTTGGTATATCTGCATTTTACGTCAAAAATCATCAAAATCTGTAGAGGCATACGTGCTGCTATCATTAAAAAGGTATTACGTTTTTGTACAACAAAAGGGGTCTATTTCACCTCTAATGGACCACCCCACACGTATGCCGATCTTTTTCCGCCGGATTATTTTTTCGTTAACTTTCTTCTAGTCATCTCGGCATACGTGCTGCTATCATTTCAATATTTCACATTTTTTGACAAGATTTTCCGACATTTCCCAGCTAATGGACTGATGTCCAAATTTCCCATCTACATTACGATAATTGACACGTGTATTACTCTCAAATCTCCAAAGGGCATACGCGCGGCGATCATTGAATTTTTAGTAGCGCGGGCTGACGGTCTATAATCCGATTTGGCTTTCTGTCCTCCCGGGTTAAAAAAAAAAGACTTGATTGGCCAATCAAGTTCGACCAGCCCCCGCGATGGGACGCTCTGGCCAATCACAGGCAGCGTAGAGAATTGATGTAAGAACAACATAACCTGAAATTGCAAAGTTCACGAAACGTCGGCAAGATTTGTAGTTTTGGACACGATTGAAACCCGAAACACCTCCTTTATTATAATGAATCATCGTGAAAGCATTAAATCTGTCATTATTAAAAGAACTATTATCAATTTGTTTTTAAACTTATATGAATATACATTTTATTCTATTCTACAGGATTTTACAAAATATCAGGAAAAATTCGAGCCTTTTCAAAAGATATTTAGGACTTTTAGGCAGAAATTAGAAATATTCGATCAATTTTCGAAAACGCTTTTAAGTTTTAAGATATTTTAAATCTATTCAAAACCTTCTAAATTCCTAAAAATATTTTTAGCTGACTCGAATTTTTCTTAAAATTTTGAAAAATCATTCGCAATGTAACAAAATTGCCTTAAAATCTTCCAAGGTTTCCTAGGAATTTTAAGAAAAATTGTTTATTCACTTGAAACCTTTCAAAATTCTTTTACAGCTTCTCAATTCTTGGTTTGAAATCTTTAAAAAAAATATCTGCGTTTTTTACATTTTTGACAGCTTAAAATTATTTTTCAATCTCTTCAAATCTTCTAAATAATTCTTGAATCTACTCGATTTTTTTTTTGATTTTTTAATCTTACCAAACTGAAATATTTTGCTTTGTAATGTTCTTCTCTTTTTCGAAATTTGAAGAAATCTTTTGAAATTTTTTGAAATCTTTTTCCATTTTCTCTTAATTTTTCCTTAATTCTGCATAATTTAAAAAATTGTCTTAAAATCTTTCAGATTCTTCTTTGACAATTTAAAAAATCTTTTAAAATGTTTTTAAATCTTTTTAAATATTCTCTTCAAATTAATGTTTCAAAATAAAAAATCATTTGAATTCTTCCCAGGAAACTAATTTTTTTTTATTATCTTGAAACCTTACAAATATCCTAAAATATCTTATAAGTTTTTATTATTTTTCTGAAATTATGTATCATGGCAAAATTTTGCTTTAAAATCTTTTACACTCTTTTTCAAAGTTTTAGGAAATAATTTTAAATGTTTTGTAATCTTTTCCAGTTTTCTTTCAGAATTCAGTAGGAAAAACATAATTTGAAATTTTCCAATGAATCTCAAGAATATATATTTTTTAATTTTCTTAACGTCCTGCAAAATTCTTGTTTTTTTTTTGGTCGACGATTCATCATTTTAGTTGAAAAAATTTTTTTTCAAAATTTAACCATTTTTTAACATTTTTGTTTTAAACTGAAAATTTAACTAATCCGTGTTTGGTTGAACATTTATCTTCTTCAGTTGAAAATTCAACTATTTGGTTGGAAATTTCTGTAATTTTTTGAAACTTTGTGTTTTGTGGTAGAATATTAATCTTCTTGGTGATTAATTCACCTTTTTGTTTCCAGATTCTACCATTACGTTTAAAATTCCATTAAAAGTTAAAATATTTCGTTGAAATATCAAGTATTTTGTTGAAAAAAATTTTTTTTGGTACAAAACTAATCTTTTCGGTTGAAAATTCATTTCTTGGGTTGAAAATTAGTTTTTTTATTCAAAATTAATTTCTTCAACTAAAAATTTTACTAAATTTTTTGTCAATTTTTTTTGTGTCGCGTTTAATCTTTTTGGTAGAAAATTCATTTTTTTGGTTAAAAATATAACTATTTCGTTAAAAAATTATTTTCTCCGCTTAAAAACTTATTTTTTAAACTGAAAATTAAACTATTCAATTTTTTGGTGAAAATTTATCTTTTTAGTTGAAAATTCATCTATTTTGTTGAAAATTTGTCTTTTTTTATAGAAAATTAACCCTTTTGCTAGAAAATTCAACAATTAGGATGGAAAGTCCATTAAAAATTAAAATATTTGGTTGAAAAAACTTTTTTTGGTTGAAAATTCATGTATTTTCTAAAAATTATTCTTTTTGGTGGAAAATTAATCTTTTTGGTTGATATATTATTTCTCTGGTTGAAAATTAGTTTTCTTAAATTGAAAGTCAATTCTTTTAACTATATGATTTTTCGTCATAATTTTTTTTCATAGACATTTGAACTTTTTGGTTGAAAATTCATTTGTTAGGTTAACAATTGAACTATTTCGTTGAAAATTTATTTTATTTGGTTACAAATTTATTTGTCATCTTCTGAACATCTTCTGGGTGGAAAATTCGCCTATTTGATTAAAAAATTTTTTCTAACAAAAACGAATCTTCAAAAAAATTGTTAAATTTTCAATTAATGAGGTAAATATGGAAAAAAATATTTAAGAAGTTAGTTCAAATTTCAAACAACTGGTTGAATTTTCAATGAAAAAATGAATTTTTAACCAAAAAATACATTTTTGATCAAAAAGATGAATTTTCAACCAAATGCCAAAAAAGCCAAAAAAAACTAAATATCTACAAAACAGTTGAATTTTTAACCGGAAAATAAGATTTTTCCAGAAAAAAAAATAAATTTTCTACTAAATAGTTAAACTTCCAAAAACATAGTTAAATTTTCTACCACAATATTTTAATTTTCAACCAAAAAGATTATTTTTTAATCAAAAGGATTAGTTTTTTGAAAATACCAGAATTTTCAATCAAATTGTTTTAATTTTTAACTAAAAAATGTTAATTTTCAACCAAATAGTTTTTTACCAATTTTCTACCCAAAAATATGAATTTTCAACAAAATACATGAATATTCGACCAAATAGTTGACTTTTTAACTAGAAAAGGTCAATTTCAAATTTTGAGTATCATTTTAAAAACAAAAATGGAATAGTTAAATTACCAGTTTAAAAACTTTTCAACAACAAAAAAAAGAAAAATTTTCAATTCATGAATTTTTAAACAAATTGTTGAATTTTGAAGACAAAAAGACCAATTTTCTACCAAAACAGTTGTAGTTTTAACCGAAAAATAAGATTTTTCCAGCAAAATGTGAATTTTTCACTACAGATTTAAATTTTCGAAACAAAGTTTAAAGTTTCTACCAAAAAAATATTCGAATTTTCAACAAAATACATGAATTTTCAACAAAATTAATTAATTTTAAACTAAAAAAAAAATACATTTTCAACCGAATAGTTAAATTTTTAACTGAAAAGATCAATTTTTGAACCAAAAATGCAATAGTTAAATTTAAGGTTCAAAAATTAAATTTTCTCCCGAAAATACAATAGATTTTTAACAAAATACTCAACTTTTTAAACAAGGAGATAAATCTGCAACCAAGAAAATACATTTTTAACAAAGTAGTTCAACTATCAACCAAGAAGTTGAATTTTTGACCAAAACGATGACTAGAATTTTCAGCCAAATAGTTGAATTTGTAACAGAAAAATCAATTTTTAATGAAAAATTCCATGGTTAAATTTTCAGATAACAAATTCAATTCTCAACCAAAAATAAAACGAATCTGCAAACAAAAAAAAGTAAATTTTGAAAAATAGTTACAAATATCAAACAGAGTGATGAATTTTCAACAAAAATTGTAAATCTTTAATTGGAATAGTTGAATTTGCGACCAGAAAGATGATTTTTCAACCTAGAAGATTAATTTCTACGAAAAAAGATGAATTTTAAAATAAAAAAGATCTTTTTTCAACCAAAAATTAAATAATAATTAAATTTTTAGTCAATAAATGAATGTTCAACCTAATGAAATATTTAACTAGAATAATAGTTACAATTTTCAGTTTAAAAAAAAATAATAATTTTCAACCAAAGAAGAAACAAATTTTCGGCAAAAAAATTACCTTTCATCCAAAGAAAAAAGAAGTTTTCAATAAAATATGATAAATATTTAACGAAATTCTTGAATTTTCAACAGAAAAATCGATTTTGAACAAAATGTGTGGATTTTCAACGAAATAGTTGAATTTTATACCAAAAAGATGAATTTTCAACCATGAAGATTAATTTTCGACAAAAAAAGGCGAATTTTCACAAGGTAAATAAAATTTCCAATAGGTGCTTTAATTTCTAAATAAAAAATATCAATTTTCAACCAAATAGTTGAATTTTCATTCAAAAAGATACATTTTCAACCAAAAATAGAATGGTTCAATTTTCTGTTAAAAATCTAATTCTTAACAACAAAAAAAACGTATTTTCAGAAAAATAGTTTAATTTTCTACTGGAATGGTTAAATAGTTTAAAAAATTTATTTTCAACGAAGTAGTTACATTTTCAACGAGAGATGAATTTTCAATTAAAATGCTGAATCTTCGACCAAAAAAATAATTTTTAACAAAAGAGTTTTACTTCAAACCAAGTAGTTGAATTTTTAACTAAAGAAGGATGAATTCGATCAATTCGATTATCAAATTTAAGTAAGCGAAAAAAATCTCACAGAGAAAAAAATTGGAAAAGGTTTTTCTTATGATGGAAAATAATAAAAGTTTAATGATAAATTATGATTTAATTAGAGCAAACTGAGATAATCTGAAAAATGTGCGACTGTAGATAAAGTAGAAATCACTTTTCTAAAGTGACCAAAATTATTAAAATAATGAAAAATTTAATTTTTGAAAATGTAAATGTGTGAAAAGATAAGAAGAGTGTTGAATTCTACGTGGAATTGTGAATAAATTAGAAAAAAAAGAAAATATGCCCTAGCGGGCCCAGTAAACCAAACCGTCACTATTTGGTCACTTTACCCGATTCACCTCCACGCGTTCCGCTAATGAAAAAGTTGTACGAAAATATATCTTTTGATGCAAATCTTTTTCCTCCAAATATCGCACCCAGGACCAAAAATTTTGTGAAAATGCGTATAATGATAATAACATATGTTTGAACTGTTTTAAAAAGAAATACGGATTTTTGAATACAGTGATGTCTGATGTTTTAAGATATGATTGATTATATTATATTTTACTTACCAGCATCATGAAGCAACACCGCAAAAATGAAAAGTAGAGCACAAGTCAAAATTCTCATTTTGCTTGGAACAAAGAACTGATTTTTAATAAATTTCTAGATCTGCAACTGAGCTGATCTTGAATATTTTTCACTTGTATATATACTAACCACTATCAGGATGTTGACAAAAAATATTATCTACATTCTGGTGGTGAAATTGTGTTAAGACAATAAAATCTTTTGCAAGACGTATTCTTACTAATGAAAAACATGAAAACCTTATTTACTTTCCTTGACAATTTTAGAGTCAGGCGTAGCCCAGAACAACACGTGGCAGATCAAGGCCTTTCTATAGGTGTACAGTCAAATTCAAAATTACTCAATATTTAACTTGATTTATAACATTGACGAAAAAAATTACATTAATTATCCCTTTTCAAAAATCCCATGTAGAAAACTACATAGGGAACTATGTAGAAAATTAGATGGGAAACTATAGAAGAATCCATATCACACAAAACTACCAGGTATCAAGTTGATACGGCAAATGGATCAAAAGGATGCTACGTTTTGATATCTACTAGTAGTCTTGCGCGCGCCAAGGCGCGCGCCTACTAATTTTTGTTTTGAAAAAGAATAAACCAAATACTTATTTTTTCTATGTTATTTATATTTAATTAATTTTACAAAATATTCGCAACAAATAATTAGAAGGCACTACAGGATGATGTACGTAGCCTTCAATAAGGAGCTTCTTTTCATATTTTTTCTCTGTTGAAGCTAAAGGAGTAATGGATTTCTCATAATTTATTTGTAAGTAAATTCTGCCACCGTTATCATCTTGAAAAAATTGTGAATATAATTCAATTTATTATAATCGGCTCTTAAATTTTTTTTAACATTTAACTTATTTGTAAATTATATTGGCGTAATACATTTTTTATTTGATAAATTCAAAGAAATGTTATTTATAAAATAAATTGTGAATTATTCGTTTTAACATGTATATGAGCACATAAATTTCAAATTGACAAATACTGCGAATAATATTAATTTCATTATTATATAAGCTTTACAAA